>JARFJB010000896.1:3025000-3064076 GCA_036346205.1 Vesta saturnalis
AACGTAAGGATGTAGAGCATTGAGCATTTCTACTGAAAATTTTTAAAGTCGTAATTATAATTTTAAACCGTCGATAGGATAATTAAATTGTCACCGAATTATAATTATTGACAAAGGTAATTATTTCCTTTAATTAATACGAAAGTAAAAAAATTTTTTTTTGTTTACTTTTATAAAGATTGCGTATTAAAGCAAACCACCAACCCATAATGAGCAATGTTCTAAACCGTGTGTAAAGTGAATTCAAGTATTCATTATACTTGAAACATATTTTTCATTTAAAAATTTAATTAAAATCTAAAAATGTAAGGGATAGGATTAAATCTGAAAACCAAATTAAATAATTAATTTGTTAAACATACGTGAACATTAGTAAAACGATAATTCATTTTGTATTGTAAGTCGTATTCTGTATAGAAAATTTCCTAGTCAATTCAATATATATATATATATATATATATATATATATATATATATATATATATATATTTATATACTACAGATGAGATATAATCATAATAACACTCTTGTGTAAGTTTATTCTATATAAACGATGTCTCAGGTCTACGATTAGATTCAAATGTTCGTAAAAATATCTCCGGTTGGCATTATAGTATGGATAATAGCGTCTGATCAAATTATCATAACATAACATAACCTTCACGCCATTACCTTTTGGAGTGGACAAAACAATCCCTACCTCTTATTTATATTTCATTCACAATATTTCTTCATTCTTCCCTATCTCTGCATACCTCCCTAGCTTCTGGAAAATTCATACATTGTCTGTAACATGTTCTTTTATTTTTTAAATTATCTTTCTTTCTTTTATCATGCATTCTACTACATTTATCCAAGTTTTACGCGGCCTACCAGGCCTGGCTTTACTTCTAACCTCACCCACGTATATGAATCAAATTGTCAATTAAAACAAAATAGGTTTCACAGTTACCATTATTGGTAATTAATCCCATTGACCTCCAAAGTAAGTAGTCACTTAAGTTGATAAGCTTCTTTGTTATTAAGAGAACCGTTATCTAAGTAATAATAATTGCTTTTGTGTACAAATTAGTCAATCTTTTTGTACCAAACCCTCCATCGCACGGTGAAGCATAACCTAACATATTTGTATTAGTAAAATATCACTATTTAATAAGTCTTCTAGTATAACCAAAATTACTTTTGGCTAAAAGCAGAGCGATTGGATTTCCCAGATACCCCTCTACTAATTGTATACTGAGGTTATGAAAGCAAGGCACACAGAATTCCGCCAACTTATCTTGTTTTTTCATTTGTCTGGAAACCCATTGCGAGTATATTATAAGGTAGCATTTTAACTGCCTAATACATTTTTGTTTAATAGAGACTTGCTCAAATTTTAAACGTAATTCAAAGTAAAGGTCTGAGTGTACATTAGGCGTCGTCAGTTGAGGTTTATAACCGTGTAAATTTATTTGAGTTAAAGAGAGCTCATATTCATTAAAAATAAGTCATTAAATCATCAGTAATTGGTGAAAACCCGTGTTCGTGAAGAGAAAAACTATAACATTTGTCTACATCCCAAACCGTAGTCATTTTCGAACTAACTATAATTTTCGAAGAACATCCAACCGTCTTTTCGGGACCTAAAGATAACCCTTTCTGTGGTTACCCGCTGTAACCGTTTGAGAGCTGTACAGGATACATTAACCTAAATACGAGTTAAAGTGCATTATTTCTTTCGGTAGCGCCAATGGAATTCCGTTTCACCCCTGGAGAGGACGCATCGACATCCACATTTATCCCCAAGAGTTGATAAGTCTGTATAATCTTGAATATTAGTTAAATATAGGTGTTCCATTATTTTTCCTTTAATGCATTAACTACTTTCAAGCGGGTTTAATTTGTTACAATAGGACGATTCAGGGATAACGGGTGGTCATAGTAGAATTGAATGTAATTACATTATTAATAATTAAGACATGGTTAAAATTATCAACAAATTTCAGTTGTTAGAAACACGACTGTCATTCCTAATAGTGATCCTTAAGTTGAGAAATAAACAAGTTAATATAAATAATTAATAGAAAAATTTCATAATTATGTAAACACGTTAACGGTTTTTTGAACAATAAGAAGTTTTTTTTAAATCGATCATTAGGAAAATACTTCAGTACTTTTTATTACATAACCTTGTGTGTTATTAATAAACAAATAAAATACGTGAATTAAAAAGGTAGATTTTGCCGTAATATAGGAAACGATGAGTAGCTGATATGCACTTTCGTGTCAGCATTCTTAGGGTTTCTTTCATCACCATCAGCATTGGGTTTATCCTTTATTTTGTGTACTTTATTTATTTACTCGTGCCGACCAATTTTTAGTTATGCTTTAATTATAGACATGGATATAACGGCTCTAAATCTACTACATGTTTTAAAGCGTTAAAATATGTTAAGTTTGGACTCAATACAACATCCTAAAATTCGATACTGTGTCAACAAACTACGGGGGAGAATGGTGATGGAGTTGCGATATGTAAATTATTATGAATACTTAGCCTGTGTATTTATCGTTATTAATTATTTCATTTTTATAAAATTATGATTACAGCTATTGGTTTACATACAATGAACTCCTTCCACATTTTATGTTTTGTACAATTTTAAAGTGATGATAAAGGTCCAGTTGCGGGAACCCAGTGTAGGGGAATTAGCAATGAGCCTAAAACCCAAGTACAAGTTTAGGAGCCTTATGAGGTGGTGTGAGTATTACAATACTATTTCAAATTAAATTTTTCCAGTCATATCAAACAAGAGGTTCTGTGTAGTGGAGTTAAGACGCTGTGAGAAGTTTTGGAGTCTTAGCGCAATCCCATGATGTATAATGAGACGCTTAGTATTACAATGCTATCTTTGATTTTAAGTTTTGTAGCCATGACAGAGAAGGGGGATTCTGCAGTAGAGCTAATCCTCTGTGACAAATCTCAGCGTTCTATATAATAGTATGGAGCTCCCGTATTAATACACTATTTCAATGTTTAAGCTTTTTAGCAATAACAAGGGGGCCCTTGCAAGTGAGCTAAGGCCCGAGGACAAGCTTCAGAGCCTGTCAAAGCCCTTTGAGACAGAACGGGGACCCAGCGTTAGAACGCTATTTCAAATTTCAAGTTTTCCCGCCATGATAAATACAGGAATCTACTTCTACTTTCAAAATATGCCGCTTTATGGAGGCCACGATCAGGCTCTATTACAGGACATTCGCGTTAGTGATAAAAATAAACCAGTAGATGGCGTCCCAAGCAGCTAAGCAAAGAAAACCAATCAGGATGCAGCGCCTTAGGCATCTAATCAGCAACCGTTAGCCCTCGGCCTCCAATCATATTTAAGCCAACTTTCCAATCAGAGCATAGAGCCTGAGGGCTAGGCGGTGTCTAGGAATCAATCAGAAACCAGAAGCTAAAAGTGGGCGTGATCTGTCATTAGGGCTCCAATCAGACCGTGCAGCCTGCGTACCAAGGAACAATCAGAAAAAAGAACGTGAAAGTGGCCATGGCCATAATGTGAGAGGGGGCGTGGTTTTTTAACACCACAAAGAGTGCGATGATGAGTAGTCCATGTACTACTGTCGAAAATCAATCTAATTAACTGAAATAGAAATTTGTTAGCTTAATATAATTAAAATATTCACATATTTACCGTATATAAATAAAAAATACAATGAAATTTTCAACCGTGACTTTAATTAGTGTCATTTTCAGCAGTAGATCGATGGCGTATACATAGGCATAAGCTCTATGTTCAGTTTTGGTAATTTTAAAATATGGACCTTATTTTTTGTTTTTGAGGATTTTTTTATGTAAAATCATCAAAGTATACGCTCTGCAAATTTCTGTATTCTCATTTATAGTACTTCATAGCAACGTCTATTTCGATTAAATTAGAATTGCATCTATGTTTAAATGATTTGTAATTTAAATAATGAGAAATAGATACACTACAGTATTTATAAAATAAGTAACTTTGGAATCGTTTTATTTGCATTATTTACATTTTATAGCTTTAGTTTATTTAATAATTTTTTCTTAATGGACTAAACTGATAATCCTCGTCCTAAGTTGTTAAATTTTCGTGACAGGTCTTAACAAGAGTTGCTAATTAGCGTTATAAGTCTACGTACAGTGGAGAATTGCAAGTTTACACTAATTTAAAGTTAAGTTATATCTTTATGTGTTATATACTCATATAAAAATAAGGTATCCGACTTGCAACCGGAATGTTGCATAATTAAGTGTCTCGTTGGATAAATTTGGACGAAGTTTATAAGCTATTAGAATGTTTTATAGCGAAGTGAATTTGCACATTGCGTACATGTACGTGATTTGTTTAACAAGATAGTTGCAAAGTTTGCCGTTTAGTCCCATTAGACATTTATGCCTTCAAATAGCTTACCAAAGTTTACCTGGAACACACAAAAGCGTATCGATGATCCCCTTTGAGCGGATTTGCTGAAAATATATCGAATAACATATGGCACTGTACTAGCGAGTAAAATAGCGCAAAATATGTTCCCAAGTATGTACATACCATAGTAATTTACATACTCGTACTATTAAAATTCTACATTTCCCTAAAGCTGGTTGGTATATAATTAATGTGTCTGGATTCGTACTGCTCTTTATCCTGCTAATGATAAGTTAACTTATTTTGTATATTTTATTTTATCTCTGAGGAGTTAGCTTGATTCGACTGACATATCAAAACTAAATTTTAACTTTTATATAAATCTCATGTGAGATCTCACCAGAAGTAAAAAAAGGTTGTTTAATTACAAATTTAAATTAATTTTAGATAAAGGAAACCTCCAGACGCCAAAGTCTGGATGGAGTGCATTCGAAATAAAACCGCACGCTAGATACTTCAAAAGGCTATCCAATATTTCAACCTTCTTACATTTACATCATATCTCAATTAATAGAATGAAAAGCACTAATACCTGTTAAAACCGTTTCTACAGCTTCAAATATATTTTAGTGTAAAATTGAATTATACGTTTCCAAGGTAGTTAACGTATCTACAAACTACATATAATTGAAATAAGATGAAGGTTTCCAGGTAAATGAAGGAATTTAATTACCCGATACGAAATGATTCATACTTTATCAATTAATTTGTTTCAATATGAAGCAAAAGTTTAAGGTACTTTGCATAATTTTGGGTGTAGACTAAGGCGTAGTAGCGTTTAAGGTATTCTTTGTAGAAGAAAACAATTAATTTTTGTTATGCTACTGCTTTAGATATCAAGAAATGATTATGTGTTAAACATTAACTAAAGATTAGGATTAATGCTTTGTAATTGCTTGAGTTCATTTCCTTCGGTATCTTCAACGAAGTGTTAACTTAATTAAACTTGAAATTAATAAATTACTAATAAGTTTTAACGTTCTTACTTAAAAATCTAGAGCCATATTGTTAAAGTAATTGAAATGTTAACATACATATAAATAGTTTCACATTAGGAATTGGTATAAATGCACACCCATAGTACCTGGTATCCCATTAATCGGCCATCAGCTTGCAAATAGATTATCGCAGAGCTTTGGGGAAATAAATATCGTAATATTGTTCAAAAAATATTAAGTCTAGCACGTAAATAAAGTACAGTGCGATCATCATTGTTTGACCGTGCCGCTCCTAGAACAGTACTACTGTTCCGCATCCTTAAAATGAAAATTGTGTTATGTCCAGTGGCGTAAACGCAGATATTAAAATAAATACTACCATAAATGATAAAAACTTTGGTGAATGACGAATTGCGTATTATGTAGACGTACAAAAACTTCAATAATTGAAATTTAGTCTTTCTTAAGACTAAAGGGAAGTTGTTATAAGGTATGTAAAAATTTGGTTAAAAATTATCATTTATTATTTTTAATTGATATTACAGATTTTCTGGATTTCCAAGGCGTATTTATGGTGTATTAAACCAATACATGGTATTTACTCGTCAAATTCAAGTTTTGTAAGTGCTTTTATATACTAAAAGTAATGTTTAAAACAAATTTTGCTTTTAACCTCAATTTGGTTACGAGAATAATGTACAGTTTAGAGTAAAACTGTTTAGATGAGCGTTTAATGATCTTTTGTTTATATTGACATGAGTGGTTTGAAATAGGCAATAATTTATGAATTTTGTTGTCAGGTTGAAAATGAATAATCGAAAGATAATTCATAGTCAAGGGTGGCAAATTATCTACAATGTGTACCAATGTATGAAAAAAGAAAAAGAAGGAACGATGACAATGCCATTATCCCAATTACAAGAATGTGTTGCTGAAGAAACCGTTCTAGACAAGCTACTAGTTGAAAATGGTCATGCTGTCCTTCGTCTCCCTTTGTACCACTGTTAATTAAATCCCATTGAAAAATCGGATAGCAGTGAGGAATGTGACATTTCTAATGGAAGGTGTTAAGCAATTGGCAACGAAGAATTGAAAAAAATTACAGCTGAGAACTCGAAGAAAGTGTGTGAATATGTGGAGAGTGAACACTTAAAAAAATGAGTGATATTGGATGATGTTACCTTTACAATGACATTAAAACATTTATTTTACTTTTCCACCATAATGTTCTTTATACGCCTCCAAATGCGGGCGTAATGTGGTCTTTATAGCACGGAAATGTCATTGATGCTAAGCAGCATGATTGACAGCAAACACATGACATGATATATAATAGCAATATCACAGTATCTTAGTAACAACAAATTAGCCTACTGTCGACTTTATTTCACTGCATTTGCATTTAAAAACTTGCCGAAAATACTGAATCTTTTTAATATTTTGTTCCAGTTTCACGGTGCAAAATAAAATAAAACATTGTTGTACCACGGGCATAATTGTAGATTATGGCTCTCAGGAATATAAAAGCCCTCCGCTTCGCGTCGGGCTTTTATCATTCCCTCGAGCCATAATCTTCTGATTATACTTAATATAAATATCTATTATACGCCTCCAAATGCGGGCGTAATCTGGTCTTTATAGCACGGAAATGTCATTGATGCTAAGCAGCATGATTGACAGTAAACACATGACATGATATATAATAGCAATATCACAGTATCTTAGTAACAACAAATTAGCCTACTGTCGACTTTATTTTACTGCATTTGCATTTAAAACTTGCCGAAAATACTGAATCTTTCTAATATTTTGTTCCAGTTTCACGGTGCAAAATAAAATAAAACATTGTTGTACCACGGGCATAATTGTAGATTATGGCTCTCAGGAATATAAAGCCCTCCGCTTCGCGTCGGGCTTTTATCATTCCTCGAGCCATAATCTTCTGATTACTTAATAATAAATATCTATTATACGCCTCCAAATGCGGGCGTAATCTGGTCTTTATAGCACGGAAATGTCATTGATGCTAAGCAGCATGATTGACAGTAAACACATGACATGATATATAATAGCAATATCACAGTATCTTAGTAACAACAAATTAGCCTACTGTCGACTTTATTTTACTGCATTTGCATTTAAAAACTTGCCGAAAATACTGAATCTTTTTAATATTTTGTTCCAGTTTCATGGTGCAAAATAAAATAAAACATTGTATGTACCACGGGCATAATGTAGATTATGGCTCTCAGGAATATAAAAGCCCTCCGCTTCGCGTCGGGCTTTTAACATTCTCTCGAGCCATAATCTTCTAATTATGCCCTTAATACATAAATATCTATTATACGCCTCCAAATGCGGGCGTAATCTGGTCTTTATAGCACGGAAATGTCATTGATGCTAAGCAGCATGATTGACAGTAAACACATGACATGATATATAATAGCAATATCACAGTATCTTAGTAACAACAAATTAGCCTACTGTCGACTTTATTTCACTGCATTTGCATTTAAAAACTTGCCGAAAATACTGAATCTTTTTAATATTTTGTTCCAGTTTCATGGTGCAAAATAAAATAAAACATTGTATGTACCACGGGCATAATGTAGATTATGGCTCTCAGGAAAATAAAAGCCCTCCGCTTCGCGTCGGGCTTTTAACATTCTCTCGAGCCATAATCTTCTGATTATGCCCTTAATACATAAATATCTATTAAATGAATTTTTAAAATGAATTTGTCATTAATCAGAAATCAATGTATGACGTATTTGTTAAATAATATTAGTGAAAACAAATTACATGTATGACTGGTTAGTTTATTATAAATGTATACATTCAGCATAAGTCAGGTACACCATTTTTGCTGACCACCTTTGAATGTACACTGGTGAACATCACAAATACATTATAATGGAAAAAAGAACTTATTTAACTTAATGCTAGATATCACTTTTGCATTGCATTCTAATTTTTGAACAAAAACTTATTTCAGATTATATACCACTGGTTTAGTCCTTCTCATATGGAACTAGTCACCATGTCTACTTTATGATCTGCCTATTGTTTTTTATGATAACTCAAATTTGTATATATTGATCTAAAGCACAGCAAATAATGAATTAATAATGCATTGTTTTTTAAGATCTCAAACATGCATGTAAATGAGGTCGGACTTCTTTCCAAATGTGTGCGTACATTTTCCACTACTTCCTCTGTAAGTACAGTTGTACGACCCGTAGATTTTCCCTTGCAAACACTACCATGCTCATGAAAACGACTAACAATTCGAATGTGTCGGCATAAAACATCATCATCTAATTCGATGTTCTGAAAGTGATGTTGATATTCTTCAACACATAATCGTACTGAATACTTCCAGTTTCCATCTACATCTTTTTCGCCGTTTCGGAAATAAGCTTCCAAAATAAACTTTTCTTGTTCCACGGTAAAAGGCATTATAACCTAAAAAAATTTATTTACGAAAAAGGCATAAAATACACGAGTAAATTTACCATGAAAGTCCTGGTTAATTTTTTAATGAGTTTTGAAAAAAACTATTTTATTGTAATACAAATGTAGATAAAGGAATAATTGAAAAAGGAAAAATCTATGTACGTTTATGAAATGTCAATCGAAGATGAAATGAATATTTGTGCCTAATTTCACTAGTAACTTGGAATAAACTTTTGACAAAAATTCTGTAAAAAGCAGTTTTTTTTCGGTCATTCATTGTTGATATCCCGGTAGTAAGATAAGCCGAAAGTTCTATGTGAAAAAAAATTGAAAACTTCAGATTACTTCAACAAAGATTAAGTCTTGTGACGGTCACAGTTATGATTCGTGATTTTTGGATTAAATGTGAATCATCCTTACGCCGTACTATACAATTTTGGAAGTTACTACATATTATTTTCCGTTTTGAGGGTTTCATGTACGGCTGATAGGCACTACCTCTAGCCACTTAAGTTACGTAGACGTAGCATCACCGCTTACAATAATACTCGAGTCAAACACGAAATTAAAAAATTTCTGACAGATAAGAAATATTTAATTGGTTAAAAAGGAAATTTAAAAGGTCGTGTATATTTTTTGGGGGACACCATTTTGTCTAGTTAACGTCTATTAAATTTAAGTTTTAAGAAAACACAATGCTGGAAATTTTTCTATAATTTTACAAAATTCACACAGTAAGATACAAGCTGGCTTTTATTTCAAGCATTTACTCGATACTATAAGTTTCCTTATAACTAAAAGTCTCCAAACTTATACATTCTTTACGTTACTCTTGATATATTTAAAATTTCTGCTGGCCTCGTAGCTAAGACTGATTTATTTAGTTGTTTCTTTCTTGTGGTATACTGTACTTAATCACTTTCCGAAATATGGATGTATGTACCGGGTGAGTCATTAAGGAAGGACGCCGTCTATATCCCAGAAACCGCTTATGTTACGACTTCAAAAAAAAATTCTTCAGTAAAGGTGGCCAAGTGAAAATGCTGGAAATAAGTTTAAAGTTTGTAAATAGACCGCTAGGTGGCGTAACTGCTGTAGTAAATTAAAAAATGTCTAATGCGTAACAGAAACTTAAGGAAAAGGTGTATTGGAAATATCGTAGTTGTACTTTTGGGACAATTTTACCCATTTTCTCTAACTTCACAGGTTTTCCGTAGAAAAAGCTAGAGGACGCTTTCCAAATATTGCTGAAATTTTAGCCATTTTCTTCAAAATATTAAACAGAATGGTATGTTTTTTATATGTAAGTCAGAAAAAGCATAAAATTTCGCCTATACCCTTAAAATTTCAAGTCGATATCTTTGTTGGTTTCAATTTTATACCTTACTTCAGATCCATGGTAATGATTTTGTAGTGCCACGATCATAGAATAACACTACCAGACCAACAAAGCATAATGACGATTTATCCATAGTAACATTCCATTTATCAATGTAAGTGTCAAGGGAATATTATCCTTAAATTTCCTCACAAAATTACCTCCGGTTTTGCGGTGTACGCGGGTGTATTGTGATAAGAGTTTCTTTGACTTATTGCCACATTATCTTTGCCAAAAATGCCCTCTAACCAGGAAGCATATGATATGCTTGCAGTATATTTCGAGTGCATGCAGAATTCTACTGTTGCTGCACGATTGTATGCGGCTCGTTTTCCAGAAAGACGGCATTACGAAAAGAGACTTTTTACTCGATTATCACAACGATTGAGAGCTACAGGAACAATTCATCCCCCAGTTACTCGCAGAGCACACAGATCCCGAACGGAAGAAAATGTTATAAACGTTCTAGTATATATCGAAATTAATCCACATAGTAGCACAAGAGCAATAGCTCATGACTTGGGACTAACACAAACTACTGTTCAGCGTATTGTGAAAGAACATAAATAAGTTTTAAATAAAAGTTAGCTATTAAAAGTAGTAAAGTTATAGCTATTAAAAAACCTTAACTTCAATTTTAATCTATATTACATCCATACCATGTAGTCCTTCATCAATCACTGACTGCAGCTGATTATGAGCAACGTTTAGACTACTGCTATTGGCTGTCGAATATGCTCATAGACGATTAACATCTTTTATCGCAAATATTGTGGACAGACGAGGCTACATTCCGCAGTGATGGTGGAGTAAATCGTCATAACATGCATTATTGATCCAGAACCAATTCTCGTTGGATGCAAGAAATTCAACATCAAAGCTGGTGGAGCGTCAATGTTTGGTGCGGTATTTTAGGAGATCGAATTATTGGTCCTCACATTTTTGATGCACCATTTAATGGTGAAACGTACCTTAATTTCTTGCGGAAAGATTTGCCGTTACTTTAAGAAGATGTGCCGTTGCTTACTAGGCAGCGGATGTTTTTCCAACATGACGGCTGTCCGGCACATTTTTCAGTACGCGTGCGTCAATTTTTGAGTAACACTTTTCCTGGTACATGGATAGGAAGAGAGAGCTTTTTTCCATGGCCAGCTTATTTCCTTATTCATTCTTAACTTTAACAGCTTAATAACCATTACCATTGTTACCTTCTAGGTCCCCCGATCTAACTTGTTTAGATTTTTATTTTTGGGGAAGAATAAAGGACCTTGTTTTTACAACCAGGCCACCTACGCCTGAAAATATGGTCATTGGGATAAGAAATTCCATTCGCACTCTCTCCACACCGGAGATAGAAACCGTTGTTTTGTCAAGGCAACAGGGGTTGCAGCTGTATATTGATAATTATGGCAGATAATTTGAGCATTTAGGTCGCCACTGAGTAATGGCGTACTACTCATCTCTAGTTAACTTTCGATGGTCCACCCGGTGTTATTATTAACCAACGGTAATAAACTAACCCCAGAAACTAGATGATAATAACTGTCAGTATTATAGAATTTCTGGGGTTAACTCTCGGGGTAGGGTTAACCCCTGTTTATAAAAGCTGGCCTAAGTACTAAACTATTATGTCAAAGAACTTTGCGTTTTATTGTTTTTGGATCTAAATTTAAAGTAGGTATAAAATTGAAACCAACAAAGATATCGACTTGAAATTTTCAGGGTATAGGCGAAATTTTATACTCTTTCTGACTAAAATATAAAAAACACCATTCTATTTAATATTTTGAAGAAAATCGCTAAAATTTCAGCAATAGTTGGAAAGCGTCCTCTAGTTTTTTTGTTCGTTAATCAAACTTAACTTTTTAATACATCAACGAATAGCGCAAGAAAAGACCTTTCCAACGAAATATTACTTCTTAAGATTCGACGACTGGTTCCGAAAACAATTACGTGTTTGTCTGACAACTTTCGCAGCTCCCCCTACGGAAAACCTGTGAAGTTAGAGAAAAAACTTCTTATACAAAAAACTACGATATTTCCAATATACCTTTTCCTTAAGTTTCTGTTACTTATTAGACATTATTTTATTTACTACAGCAGTTACGCCACCTAACGGTCTATTTACAAACTTTAAAATTATTTCCAGCATTATATAGCCGGCGTCCTTCCATAATCACTCACCCGGTACATGCTAGTCGTACTCTTTTTTTTTAGGACTGATCACAACTACGCACCGAAGGCAGTTAAAAGTGTTTTATCGTCTTTGTCTCCATCTCTGCCTATTGCGTAGGAACTAAACACGTAAGCCTTTCGGGTACTCCCGATAACTACATTAACGGTAACGGAGTTATATGTTACTCTATTCCGTGACGGAGAAATACAATAAATTAACCACAACAGTAATCAAATGGGTATCACTCACTCCTATGTTGCAATACTTCCAAATGGTTACGGAATGTGGAAATTTTCCTTCAGCTGTTAACAAGTACTCTACATAGCTATAAATTATAGGAGTCTCTCGCTTCTATATGGCTGATTGTATAATGTAGCAATTGTACGCACCTATAGCTTTTGCTTGTGAAGTGTTCTACCTACAATTTAATAAACATTATTCAGTGAATGTGCACGATTAGGCTGTAATGCTGTTTATCAAAAGCCGATGATAGCTTGGTATTTAATACACTGTATCAAACGTTTTTAGGTGATGAGGTCTTATGAACCATAAATATGGACAGTGCCGTAACTACACCGGGGCAGCCGGGGCCCCGGATGTGGATGGCCTCGAAGGGGGCCCCATATCAAAAATTTTAAAACAATCTAAAAAATATAAAAACAACACGAAAAGGGTGAAATTGGAACCAAGGGTAAAACATGTTGCTTAGATGCATTTAATTTCATTCGAGGAATCAAAAAGTGAGTATGAATCCTAGAATAGAGTGGTGACGCTGCCGACTAGATGGCGCGGCGTAACTGGAATGGAACAGGCGCGGCGCGAGCATAAAGAATTCGGTAAACTGCAATTCTTGCAATTTTGTTATAGCAAATTCAGGCGGCTACATAAAAATTGGCTTCTTAGTCTGGAGATTGCATTTGAAGAAGGCACTGCTGCGAATTTTAAACCCGGCTTTCTACCGTTTTTTATTATTACATTCGCTATATTTATTCCTTGCTTAAAAATGAAACCAAGTGGTTCGTCTAAACGCAAAAAAATTTATCAACTTAAAGCTGTAGTCTACAGTAGAATTGCTTTAACATCTTGGTTATCAGGTGTACAAAAGCCTGGTACGACATCTACAGAATAAGAGACTGCAGATGCTAACGTAATGCATCAATCAGATTCTGGTAAGTAGAAAAAATGTACACCCAATCCAACATAACATTGTGAAAATGGGTGGATAAACTTCCAAACTTTGTTCGGATTTTCGTTCTCAGCTTCAAGCGTTAGTTTGAAATTTGTAGTAATTTTCAACTGGATAATTTGTACATTTTTAATAATAACTAATAAAAATTCAATATCGATTGAAATGCAGTTTTTATTGACTTCAAGATTCTGATTCGTCAACTGTCCCCAAACTCCTCGTTCTCGAAAACGAAAAACTTGCCATAGACAATACATCTAGTTCAAGTAAGTTTTATAATAATAATATATCATTTGTCATTATATTTATTATTTTCATCATACAAACTGTGTCCTGTCCTGTTACGTATAATACGCATTAATTACCATGTACATTACGCATGAGTCAATTATGTACATTGAATAGTCTAAACTCTAATGTATTCAAATTTCAATATTGTATAGGTACTTATAGCAAAATTGCTGTTCAGGTATTTAATATAACATACTTTCATTATGTTTATAAATAACAATAGATAAAATTCAAATTCAAATTTAACAATTCATTTTGGAACTATAATAAAAAGTTTTTTTGATATTTTAGGCTCGCTGCTTCAACAGGACAATCCAACAACAACTTTTACTCCCACACCTACCACATCAGAAACTGCAGCTACTACATCATGTGCACCCCAACAACTACCTTCGTTTCCGACTATCGTCACCAACTCTCAAACTAAACGTGACATCATTCATGCAGGGGTACTCCAACTAACAGGACCGTTCACTAGAAATAAAGATGGACGCTCATTTTTCAACTTCATGGTACACTTTCACAACACAATCCGGTATCAAACTCAACATGTTTTGGATCAACTATTGAGCAGAATCAGATTTCTCATACTGTACACCATGTTGGCCATTTCAAAAAAAAAAATATATATATATATATATATATATATATATATATATATATATAATATACAGTATGTCCCCGGATCGACTTTAAAAGAGGGAAAATTCTCTTATTTTTGATTTCTCAGAAAGTTTCATTCTTGCTGATTTGCCCTGCTTGTTTTCAAACCCCCGAAATACAAATTACTTGCTATTTAACTCAAACGGTTCTCGAGATAATATCATTTTTCTTGAAAAATTCGAGCTTTTCGTAATGTTTTGAAGTAAATTGATTTGTTTCAAAGGAAAAATCAAATTGGTCTCACAAGTTTTCATTAATAAATTTAACAATTGATGGTAAAATGAAATGAAATTCTCAAAAAACTGAACTATTAATTTTCTATTCGAATAATGCTCCTCCTTTTTCCGCACAGATTTCAATGCGAGCTCTGAATTCATTGAAACTGCGCCTTATTTCTTCGATTGAAAGGGACTGGACAGCATTCCGTATCCTATTTTTCAATTGTTCTTCATCATTGTCTAATGACTCACTGTACACAATTTGTTTTAAACGACCCCATAGATAAAAGTCCATTATTGTGAGATCAGGACTTCTCGGCGGCCATAAAATGGGACCATCTCTTCCTATCCAGTTAAAAAATTTTGCAACATTTCCAAATATGAATGATGGTTTAAATTTTGATCAAAAAAATATGGGCCAATAATTCCATGGTACGAAACCGCACACCACATTAACTTTTTCAAACATTGTCTGCGACTAGCAATTCGGAAGTTTGATTCGTCCTACTCCAGTAACGGCAATGTTGGAGGAAACGACTCCGTTAGTTGAAAAGGTCGATTCATCGGAGAACATTATTCGTTTATGAAAATTTGAATCTTCCAAAACTCTATTGCCCATTTCCAAACAAAAATCCAGACGTTTGGCTTCATCGCCGTTCTCTAAAGTTTGCCTAAATTGCGGCTTAAATGGTAAAATTTTGTTCTCCTTGAAGATTCTTTGTAAATGAGATTTACCTATCCCAATTCGTAGTGCCCTCCTTCTTAAAGACAACCTTGGAACTTCTGTTGCGGAATGAACGGCGAGAACAGTAGCAGCATCTTCTTCATCGAACAACTTCTTTGGCTTCTTTAGGTTTAAAACCAAGCCTGTTTGAAGGAATTTAGTTACCAAGTTTTTGCTCCGGCATTCGAAATGGCAACCTCCGGATATTTTTGGTTGAATTTTCTGATAACAACTAGATAGCACTCTTCCCCAGTTCCGTAACATTGAATTAGATAAATTCTTTGTTGTAAAGTCAACATTATAGCATACAATTCAAATTAGCATGAATTAATTTGCAGTTCAACAGAATTATCACATTTGACAATTTCTGTCAGTGGTGTTTTCAATGAAATCCGCCTACTAAAGTTACTTCTAAAATTAGGAAAAACATTTCAAGTCCAATTTTTCAAGAAAATGATATTATCTCAGAACCGTACGAGTAAAATAGAAAGTAATTTGTGTTTCGGGGTTTGAAAAAAGCAGGGCAAATCATCAAGAATGAAATTTTCTGACAAATCAAAAATAAGAGAATTTTCCCTCTTTTAAAGTCGATCCGGGGACATACTATATATATATATATATATATATATATATATATATATATATATATATATATATATATATATATATATATATATAATATATATATATATATATATATATATATATATATATATATATATATATATATATATATATATATATATATATATATATATATATATATATATATATATATCTTCTTAGGTTCTACGAAATATCGAAAGTGATCTACAACACGCGCCGTACTTTGCAATAATACTGGACACAACGCAAGACGTTGCGAAAATAGACCAGTTAAGTGATTTAGATATGTGAAAATTATATACGATACAAATGGCAAACCTGTTGAAGTGAAAATATGCGAAGTATTCACTGGATTCCATGTGCTGGAAGATCAAACTGCAGAAGGTCTGTGTGGAGAAATTCTGAAGTCGATCACAGAAAAAGGTCTTGACATAAAAAAATGCAGAGGACAGGGGTATGATGGAGCATCAGTGATGAGTGGTGCATATAATGGAGTTCAGAGAACAATTCTGGATTTGTCACCTCACGTATGCTATGTGCATTGCGCTGCACAAATCTAAATCTAGTTATTAAAGGATGCACTATCAGGGAACCGCTACATAGAGCAATTTTATGAAGATGTATAAACATCTACAATTTCTTTAGGCATAGTATACTTCGTTGCAGCGAATTACAAAAAGAAAAGGACAGTGGAAGCGAGATAACTTCAAAAAAACTGAATCCAACTCGCTGATCTGGAAGATACGAGGCAGTCTAAGCGCTAAAGTAAAGGATGTGTGACGTTCTCAAAATACTTTGAAAAACCATCCTAACAAGTCGCAAAGGAAAAGAATGAAATGAGGCTCTTGGACATAGGCACAAGATTGTGAAATATGACTTTGTTTTGATGCTGACAATACAAGCGACGCTGCTAAAAAATATCAACATTGTTTGGACTGTGTACAAAACACTAGAGACAACGTTATCGTCAGTATCTGCTCATAGAAATTCTTTTGAAGTATTGGTTGAGGAGCAGAAGGTATCAGCAAGAAATGGGGAATAAATAACCAGTTTAGTAACGACCGTGTAAGCAATATGACGAATTAACTGAAGATGAGCGACTGACGGATCCCAAAACTAGATTTAAAGTCGACATATTCTGTACTATGATCAATATCATTTGCGCTCAGCTGAAGGATCTGAAGGACGTAGTTATAAAAAGTTACGGAGTGATGTAGCCATCATTCAGTGTAGAAAATTCCGAATCAGTCATTAAACAATGAGCAAATGAATTTTTTCAACAATTCCAAAATGATATGTCTCCCCTATTTGGTCCACAGCTGCTTTCGCTCAAATCGTCATTCAGCAAAGAACTACAGGCAGTATCAAATGTTCAGGAACTAGTGCACTTCATTGTAGTGGAAAGTAATATCTTGTCGTCAAGTTATCCCGATGTATGTACTGGATGTTTTATGTATTTGACGCTTCCAGTACCAGTAGCGAAAGCAGAGAGATCGTTTTCGAAACTGAAGTTAATTAAAACGTACTTATGCAGTACGATGGGTCAGGGTCGATTATCTGGATTGTTAGTTTTGTCAATAGAGCATAAAAGAACGCGCAAAATTGATTTCAATACAGTAATTAATGACAAACAATCGCGGAAGAAGAAATTTTAGCAATAATTCTAATTTCCTATTATGTGTGTTCTTATTCCGTGTATAATCACTTATTACAATTATATATAATTGTTATATGTTAATGTGTATTTTTTTTATGATTGTGGACCTGAACAGGCTAAATTTGGCCTATCGTGCTAAAGCACACAGGAACACTTAGGAGGATGGATAGAGGGATAATGAATTGCCAATTGATGCCTTGGTACGACAAGTGGAGATTTGTACTGCATACTGATGATGTGAATGAGCGAACCGAGTGTTTCTCGCAAAGACAGCCCGAGGTGGTATCAAAGAATATAATTCAGCAGCATAATAGCCGTTGTAATAACGATAATACAAAAAAAGAACTGAAACCATCCTTCTATGCTCAAGGGACTGTATGTGAGAAGTTAAGGACGGTCATTTATAAGCCTAATCGTTCTCTTTTGAACACGATTAACGATATAGAGATCGTATTGGGGAGCACTAACCCAGAGGTGAGAATTATATTCCAGATGATGCCGAATTTGGGCCTTATACAGCAGAAGGAGTTGTCGAGATGTAAAGTACTGCTTTGATCTGTTCAAAAATCCTATTTTGCGAGCAGCTATTTTGGTAGCTGGCAGAAGATGGTCAACCCATGAGAGATTTGAAGAGACAGTCATACCCAACAGAGAAATAGAGTCTGAAAACTTAAGAACTGAGCCATTCATACTTACAACAGGAAATGATCGATCGTTTTTGGCGGACATAAGGTAACACTGAGTTTTGTTAGCATTAAATTTAACTAGATAATTGCTTCCCCATTCGAGAATACGTTGAATGTCTTTGTTGATTGAATTTGCCATTTCAGCTTTAATTTCTTGATTTGACATAGAAGGTGGATTATCACTATGAGTAGACTGAGATGAACTACAGTGAAGAGCGCTATCGTCAGCAAAGCAATGGATGGGGTTAGTTGTTGAAGAAATAAGGTCATTTATGTACAGCAGAAAAAGTGTAGGTGCTATAACGGATCCTTGTGGTACGCCCGCGTTAATTCTAACTTCTTTTGAAAAGAAGCCATCAACTACGACACGTATTCGTCTTTTATCAAGCAAACTAGAAACCCAGTTGATGAGCGTATCATTTAACCCAAACGTGGTGAGTTTGGCAAGTAAACACTTATGCCAAACTTGGTCAAATGCCTTTGAGATATCTAAAGCAACTACAACTGTTTCACCGGACTGCTCTACTATATTGTTCCAAAATTGGGTCACATATGAAAGAAGATCACCTGTTGAACGATTGTGCCTAAACCCATATTGGTGCTCACTAAGGAGTTTGTTAGTTTCAGTTGCTGATTGATGGCTTTTTCCATGATTTTAGGCAAAATGGAAGTGATGGCAATTGGTCGGTAGAATGGATTTTATTTTATTACAAACACAGGAAATAAAATTAATGGTTTATTTTCCATGCTCATGGATGACGCACTGCACTAGGCGTCTTGCAGGCCTACCGAAGTAAGCGGGTTGCCAAGCTAGCTACAGTAGAAATGGCCGGGGTCGCTATAAGGTAGTTTCAAACACCTTACACTTACCATCAATTCAAAACTAACAACACTCAAGTTAGGAAAAATTGTATCTAGGCGCCACCACAACCTTCAATTTTATTGAAATAAATAATCTTAGACCGGGTGTTAAGTTAATCCTACCTGCGTGTGGAAGATGGGATTGTAACCTACTCAGTTAAACCATACACAACTCAAGTTCAATCACACTTGAAAATAAATTTATCCTAAGGCTAACAAAATTTTGAAGTATACGAAAAATCTAAGTTATGAAACATTATTTCGATACTTCCTAAGTAGCCCTCGTATACCTATAAATTCATATTTCTGTCATAAAATTCTGAGCTAAATAGATATTACCCAATTTAGAAAAATCGAAACAAAAAAGTCGGTTTAATAATTTTTAAATCACCACATTAGTTTTTTTTTCTGAAAAATTTAAAATCTAACAATCAGACTATCGTCGTAAATCATATAGAGATTTTCTGAATACTTTCTCTGTAAAAATCGTATTTAAACATTTGCCAATATGAATGAATTGTAATAATTCAAATCTGAAATTTCTGCATTATAAAATATATACTATACTGGCGGCCATAAATAAATGAACACACAGTAAACGCTGATGTATTTTAATGAAATTTTCAAAAAACGTGTGTTTTATTCCTATTAATAAACGATGAAAATTTTAGCAAGGTAAAAATATTAACACTAATAATGCGTCGGCTCTCCTCTGTTTCTCACACATTCAGCTAGCCGATTAGTCATAGTTGAAATGAGTGAAGGTATGCTAACCTGAGATATACTATCCCACGCTTCTAAAATTCGTTGTTGAAGGGCATCTACATTGTTTGAGAGTGGCTGTAGAACATTTATTTTCTGTCCTACCATATCTCACAAATGTTCGATTGGCGATAAGTCTGGCGAACTAAAGGCCATGGAAGCAGATCAACATTAGCAGTATTTAGAAACTCTATAGCAACCCTTGCGGTATACGGCCGCGCATTGTCTTACTGAAAAACTTAATTTTCTATTTCTTTCAAATATGGCAGTAATACTGGTTCAAGAACGTTGTTATTGTACCTATTTGCATTTACTGTTCCCTCACTAACTACTAGAGGAGATATGCTTCCATGGCTTCCATTTTTTGTCGCGAACCAGATAACCAGCAAAACTCGGAAACGCGCCTTGCTATTGAATTGCTTTTCGGAAGATACTTATAAATTGGTTCGTAGTTTCTGCGTTCCTGAAGCTCCCGGAACAAAAACGTACAAGAATGTAACTAAAGAAATAAAGAAACATTTAACTCCTGTTCGCGCTTTATACGCAGCTCGTTATAAATTTTATAATGCTTTATAGGTCATGGGGAAGCAGTGACAGACTGGGTAGCTGGAGTACGCAGTTTAGCAGTATCTTATGGGTTTGAAACTGAATTAGGTGTCATCTTGATAGATAAATTGGTAGCAAGCATGGAACCTAGAATTACTATAGAAGGACTTTTTCAAGAGGATCTCACTGAAGCTACATGGGATGGTATCGTTAAGATAGCACAAAATAGAGAATCCGCTATTCGAGTCCTACGTGAATTTAATGTGGAATCCGAACCGAAGATGCTAACTAAAACGGAATTCGAAGTACACAAAATGAGAATCTTATCAAGGTTCTAATTCTTATCAAAGGCAAGTTAGTGAAAAAGTACAGTATTATGAATGTGGGAGAAGAAATCACATTTTTCAAAAATGTAAATATAAGAATTACAATTGTTATATTTGCTGAGTGAAAGGTCACTTATCTTCAATGTACGAACGGAAGAAATCAATGCAAAAGTATGTTTCAAGTGATAACGCTATGAATGAAAAAACAGTTGATACTCATAATGACGTTAAATCCTTTTTTGAATGCGAGTCTGAAAATAACTGTGTAAAAGATAAATTATTTTACATAGAACTCAAATGTGATTACCAATTCATTAAATTTGAGATAGATTCAGGGTCGCAACATTCAATTATTTCTGAAAATTTATACAAGAAAATGTTTTCTTATCGTAAAATAATAGAAAATGATTTAATATTAAAAGATTATATTGTGACTAATATTGTACCTATGGGGAAAATTGTTTGTAATATTCATTGTCAAACACAATTAATTGAAAATGTTCCTACTTATGTTATAGAAAATGGTGGTCCACCATTGGTAGGACGTAACATATTAAGATTATTAAATTTGGGGATGGCAGAAAGTCATAATTTGGAATCTACAACAATTGAAAATATTTGTTGTAAATTTCAAAAAGTATTTCGCGAGTAATTAGGAAAATTTACAAAAGGTGAAATAAACTTAAAGATTAAGGAATGTTGTCAAACAAGATATTTTAACTGCAGCCCGTTCCGTTTGCTTTTAAAAGTAAAGTAGAAGAGGAACTCGATGCGTTGCAAAAGCGGAGAATCCTAATACCCATTGAGAGTAGCGACTGGGCTACACCACTTGTTGTAATGAAACCTAATAATAAGATAAGATTGTGCGGAGATTATAGATTAACTTTAAATCAGGTATTGGAAAAAGTTTAGTACCGATTACCTAGAATCGAATACATCTTCGAGCAGCTAAAGGACGGTAAACAATTTTCAGAAATAGACTTAACAGATGCTTACCAGCAAGTGTTACTTTCACCCGAATCCCAAAAATGAATAACCACATCAACGCATAAAGGGCTATTTAAAGTAACCAGACTCCCGTTAGAAATTTATAATGCACCTGGAGTATTTCAAAAAATTATGGATAAACGTAGTTAGAGTTCACCTAAGTAGCCGCACATGGTATGCATATACGCAGTGACCATGCCGCTACATGTGTATGAGGAAAACCCCCTGAAAAAACCTCATACAAAGTAGACGCTAACGGGAATCGAACCAATTACCTCCCGAATGCTAAGCAGGTTGTGTCACCACTACGCTACCAGCTCGGTTTAGGACGGAACAGAACGCCCTATCGCATTTGCATAACGTGTGTTAAGTGCTGCCGAACATAAATACTCTCAAATCGACAGATAAGGGTTAAGTATAATGTTTGGGTTGAAAAAATTTAATCAGTATTTATGCGGTACGCATTTCACATCGTAACGGATCATAAACCATTGTTGTCTATTTTCGTATCGAAAGAAGGGATACCAATTATGGCCGCAAGTAGATTACAAAGATGGGCACAAATATTAGGTAGCTATGATTACGAAATTCAATACGTACGCTCAGGCAGACTATTTGTCTAGAATAGAAATTGAAAATAACTTAAATTATTTTCAAGAAAATGTATTTCATCTAAATAACCTTCACTTAACCTTCACGCCATTCCCTTACGGGGTAAGCAAAACAATCCTTGTCTCTTATTTATTTTCATTCACAATCTTTCTCCATGCATTCCTATCTCCGTATACCTTCCTAGTTTCCGCAAGATTCATACATTGTCTCCGACATGCCCTTTTATTTTTAAAACTCCTTATCTTTCTTTCCTTTATCATTCATTCTACTAAAAAAACAATCAAATTCTATACTAGAACCGATCCGTTATTATCAAAGATTCTAAATTATGTTTTGTCAGGATGTCAACCATTTGTAAATCGTAAGCTTGAGCACTGTCAGGGTATTTTGAACACCCTGTATACGTATTGGTTAGGTCTTTATCTATTTAGTTAGATTCCGAATCTTTTCTTTCAATTTTAGTTTAAGAGCTTACTGTAGATAATGAATATTTTGCTTGAATAGGTCGCGCTGTATGTAAAGGAATCTTAGGAATGTGCAATTGTGCATTATCTTTACTCATTGTAGATAGGAGTTACGTATTTTTTTTAGATGTAGTTACGTAATTTCATTAATAAAAGTCAGTATAGTTTTTGGGATTCTGAATACAATTTTCAGGTTAATGCGCGAATCATATTTGGGATTTTATTAAGATAAATTCGTTTGATTTTGTTTCATAGTTTCATTACAAAGAAGTGTTGTTATCGCGTTGGTGCCGTACTCTCGCATCCGTGCAGAGGACAATTTGAGAGTCGGAATGATGGTTTTCATCCATATAAGTACTATGGGTGGGCGATTGGTTGTACTTTTGCAATAACATATCTGTGTCGTGTCGAAGGAAAATGCAGATGTAGCAGTTTCTTCGCCTTCAGTAGAGCTACCATCGTATATTTAGGGGGGTGGAAATTTTAAAGTTCAAATGGTTGATTGGTTTGTTTAAATGAATTTGTATGGATGGGAACGTTTTTTTAATATGGCGGAAAGGTGAGTTTGAAAGGAAAAGGACTCTTCCTTAAGCTTTTGACGCGTGGAGTCGTGTGTATGGAAAGTCGTTCGAGCTAGCGGAATTTGGGGTTTCATAATTGTGCGAGCTCCTAGTGAAATTTCTTTAAGTAGTGTTGAAGACTTGCAAGATTAGTCGAATAAAACCAAGTTTGGAATATTTTGTGAAGTAACATTTCAACCGGGCTCGTTCATTAATTCAATTTATTGGAGAATAACGGCACCTTCGAGTGCGTTTATGATAGAAATTTGGGTTCGTGTTTTTTTGTAGTGCGAACCCGAGGACTATTGAGTTTCGTGATTAACGAGATATAATTAGAGAACCCTTGTCCAAAAGTTAAGTGTACGTAGTGAACGAACACCCAACCACACCAACTGATGAGTGTTTTCTTAGTCGAACCTTAACATCTTTGAGTTAAAAGAAATTATTAAAGTGATCTAATCTAGTTACTACTGCATCAATAAGTTACGAGACATTATTGGTGTCAATTCTGCAGGATTTTGTAAATTAATTTAAAATCAAGTTGAATACGCGGTAGCGATCTACTGCGAGCCGGTATTGCCGTCATCAAGAAGTAAAGCTGAAGGCCGTGGGCCCGCTCGAGCCTTACACAACGCTTTCGTGGAGCAAGGATCATCTCCTAGTTGCCTGTGTGACCTAGGTAATTCAATTTGTATTCTGTTTGTTGGTCTTGCGACCTATGAGAATAAAATTTGGTTGTGTTTTATGTGGAATATTTTTTGCAATGTGTGTTAACGGAGGAACCTGTTGGAAGTAATTATTGTTGAATTTATTGTGTCATTTTGTTAACGTTCACGGACAGTTTCCTTTGTCTATTTAGAAGCTATTTAAGGTGTTTACGATACTATTAATATTTTATGCATGGAGGTAAATAAAATCTTACCTCAATTTCTTTATGTAAGATTTGCGTACGGACGTAATTCAGGTCTATAGAAATTTTTAGGATACTATTTAGCTTAAGATAGTTTTTGCTATTGGCCAGAATTCAATGAGGTAAAAGGTTAAGAGTAGACGATTATCATTTTATCCAAATTGACATGCTGTTCAAATTTTAATTGTTTTATTTTCAGTTAATAGATATTTATCTTAGTTACTGTTTTGGAGTAATTATTTTAATATTAAGCCTTGACAAAGGGTGATGATATATTGCTCAAATAGGAAGCGTCGCCGAGTTTTAATGAGAGAAGTTTGGAGTTTTTTTTTTGTTTTTTTGTTTTGTTACAAAGATTAGAAAGTTAACGTAGTGAGAACCTTAGTGATTTGTATTGAGTATTGAATTTGAATATTGCTGCACGGTGGTAAGTTGGTCATATTAAGGTGCAGCTTTTAAAGCCTTTCAGGTGAAGCAGCATTGCGGATACCTGGATCTATTAGCGTTACGATTTGGTAAGTGGGGTAAGTTGGGTATTCGGACCACCACGTACCGTCGTTTATTTCGCGTTTTAAAACACCCTGGTGTGTTCGTTTGGAATATCCTGACGCCTACCGGAACCCATTGCGACATTTCCCCGATTTCGACCTTGGTAGATGGCGTAGCCTACGAAGAAGAAACTGCTTTTCCCGACAGACCCTCACCCGCACGCCGAGCTAGCCGTGCAAAAACCAGGTTTATCTGTCACCTTGTCCTAGTGAGCATTTTTACCGTAACAGCACGGCTGAACAAAATTGTCGGATGTGGGGTTATCGTGTAATAATTCCATTTAAATTATGCAATAAAGTAAAAGAGTAGCATTTCAGCATGGCCACCTCCAACAAAGGCAACACTGCAAATGCTCGTGTGGAAGGCCTACACCAAATGCGCGAGTATTCTGACAGACGAAATAACAGACCGATAACACTCTTGAATTTTGAATTGGTCATTATTTTATTTTGTTAGATCTGTAATTAGCAGTACACGGTAGGGACTTGTTTGTATGTTTATAAAATGAGGAATGATGCGAGCAACGCGTACTTATCTTTAGTGTATGCACACATAAATCAAGCAAGTTATCTAATGTGAGGGTACAGGTACAAATTAATACATACACATGTAAGTTTAGCAAAAACATGTACTTCAGGTGCATTTATTTCTCAAAACAAAATGCAATAAGGAAGTGCAGTGCCTAAAACACTAAAGAAACATTCCACAAAACAATGCAGTTGGGCTTAAAACTATAAGGCATATTACAATTTTGAAAAAGTAACAAGAAATAAACTATGTATTATATACTTTGATTACATAAAAAAAACAAACAAATAAAACCTATTTCCAGAAACAATACAGCTTTGGTGTAGAAAATAACAACCTAAGAAGTACATTTCAAGTCTTTCATGTTACATATTACATTATATTGTCAATTTTCCGCTTTTTAGAAGTGACTCTGATGCAATTTTGTTGGGGCGCACCTTTGAATAATTTTATTTAGCGAAATGTTTAAAACAATTGACACGAGCGTTTTTATAATGGATTTAATATTATTAGCAAAAGTAACAATTCTGCAAGGAACCTAGAAAAGAAATACAGTTATGATAGGTAATTTCCATTGCCTATTAAAATTTGCTTAATAAAACACACAAAAGTTCTAATTAAGATTAATTTAAAAATGTTTAAAAGCATTATAAGGACCTCTAAATGTGATAAAATTGGTCTTAATAATACTCAATTATAGATCAGTACTCGTCCACGTGTACGATTTTACTAAACTTTTTTAAGAGGTTTTATTTACAGTAATTACTACATAAAAATACAGGTATGATAGGTAATTTCTATTGCCTATTAAAATTATTTAAACTATTTAAGTTAAAAGAAGTTACATTCTCGCTTAAAACAATCAAAACAGACACGTAACATAACCAAATGTTTGAAATAATGGAAGGGGCATTTACTACGTCGAAAAGTGTACAGTTTATACACGTTCAGCCTGTTCCCGTTCTAAAAATGAGCTCGAACAATTTACACACCGAATGCACCGGTAAGACGCCATAATGCAAACGTCAACAAATCGTTCTACCGTGCGCAGTTGCCAAAGTTATGCGACCGCGGCATTCTTGCAGGTGGCTGTGATTCTAATCATATGGGTACTGTAAAAATGAAGGCGTTAGCACGCTCTTATTTCTGGTGGCCATCAACGAACAATGACATTAAAAATGTAGCACGCAGCTGTAAAGCTTGTTTACAATGTGGTAAAACACGGCTAAAATCTTTTTTGAAACCGTACCACTGGCCACAATCACCATGGTATCGTGTACATGTAGATTATTTTGGACCCCTCTTTAATCAATACTTTTTTGTCATACAAGATGCACATTCAAAATGGATTGAATGTTTTAAAATGTCAAGGTTTACAACTACGGCAACTATTAATAAACTGCGAAAGTGTTTCGCAAGGTTTGGCTTACCCAAGGAATTAACGTCAGATAACGGTAGTCAAATTACACCTATCGAATTTCAAAATTATTTAAGAATTAACGGAATTTGTCATTTAAGAGGAGCAGCGTTTCATCCTTCGACTAATGAAGCGACGGAAAGCGCAGTAGCTATAATGAAACGTTGTATTCAAAAAGCGAAAAATGAAAGTTTGCATTTCGATCTTAATTTAATAATTAATAGATTTCTGTTTGATTATAGAAATACGGAGCACTCCACAACTGGGGAATGACCACCCAATTTATAATTAGTAGGTCATTAAGATGCAATTTAGATCTTATGATCATCAAATTAAACAATGTTCTAATTAACGAGGACATAAAAGACAACAAGAGTTTGACGTAAATGATACTGTTTATTGCAAAGATTTTAGAAATATAGGTAATAAATGGAACAAAGGCACTATTTTTGAAAAAGCAGGTACATAGACTTATATTGCAAATACTATTGATAATCTAATCTGGAAAGGACATATTGATCAATTATTGCCCAATACTCCTAGTTCAAACGTAATTAACAACGTTCCCAAATTAGAAGAACTGACTCAAAATATCGTAGTTGAGAATGTTACTATTCCCGATAGAGTGTTACGGAGAAGGTCTCAATTGAAACCCCCTGATAGGTATAAAGTGGGGGATGTTATGTATTGACATTGTAGTGGGAATACTGTACGTTAAGCAGTTGAATAAATACTCTGTTAGAATGCGGGCGTATTTTATTCATACGTAATACCAATACCAAATACTTAACATGATCAGTTAATCCTGTCCATCTACCATCTATTGCCAATTTCCCTTGTGGATGAAAAACGATCCCGAAGAGCTACAAGCCGAAGAGCGCGATCTTCACGATCAGTGGTGCGTCTAGGACATCTGGGACGCAAACGTCGTCGTTCCGCATTATTTTCCGATCATCTTCGCCAACATGTGTAAATTGTGTCCACACTGTGTCCCACGCGAAAGGTAACATCACGAATTGATAACCCCGATTATTCTGCCACGTTTAAACTCGGTTAACTGATGGAAATTTGCACGATATTGTACAAGAGGCATTATTTCAACTTTAATGTGTTTACTTGTAAGCCATTAGCTTAAAATAATTGATTTTAAAGTGCCTCGGTTAGCTCAAGTCGGGTCTTGTCTCAGCAAGACGAGGGAAGGTCGTATTTTGGTGCTTAACACTGTCCACCTTGAATAATTACAATAAAATGTTTTAAACGTATATTAGCCTATAGGTTATAATACTAAATATAAAATATATAGATGTAATTATGTACAAAATAACGCCTAAGCGCTTTTACAACATGAAATAGAAATAAGCGTTAATTAAATTTATTATGAGAATGCTAGAGCCGACCCTGTAAACGGTAGTAATGTTCAAAATATTTATAACGGGAGATTATGTAGGCCAATACTCTCTCTTCCGGGGTAAAGCACAGGTCAGTTATGGAAAATCGATATTATAATGTCGCGTTAGAGAGCAAGGCACATTGTCAGGTTAGGTGATTTTCGGTCTTAACAACCACATTACTCAGAGTGGTTCGTAAGGGAAGAGTTTACTATACACGCGCTTTTGGAAGCAATTTGTCCTAGCGAGATTTATTATTTATACGGGTGAATCGTCGGAATTGTATGAACTTAATTAATTACTAACGTATTGGTATTAAATACTTTAATTATTTCCTTTGCTTAAAAGAAATATAAGCTTTTATTCTGTGAACCGGTTTTAAATGAAAACGCGTGCAACTTTCGTATATACAAAACGTTCTGTAATTATGAAATGCAGGAAATACGGATTTTAATACGTATTTATGTACTCTAGTTTATTAGGGATAATCATGGAAACGATTACGCGCATAATTTAACACGACAGGATTGAGTTTTCGTACACGGCCTATCTGAATTATTTAAAATAAGATAAATTTAGTGTTACGTACAGTGTCTATTTTAATGCGGAAGTACTGAAATTAAGTCATACACGAATCTAAAACGTATCACGTTCGCGTTAGGCTATTTGAACGTCTATAAGGCGTTTGACAGCGATTTTATTTTACAGGTTCATGGATACTGGTTACCTATCGTTTTCCATTTATAAGGACGGGATAACTCTCGGGTTATCAAGAAGAGGTCTGATTAAACACAATTACGTTTAGGCGGGTCTACAGTAGGCGACCACGGCGACTGGAGCGTTTACGACGAGTGAGCGAGGTTGAATGCAAACTCTCGGACACGGACTCGCGACGTCTTCGTCTAGAGGACGGCGGATGATAACGCTCCCTCTTCGGATAACGGCACTTTTCGTCCTTATCTATTTACTTAGCCTATGTGTAGGCGTGTGAGTGTGTTGGTGTAATTAATGTTTCGAAGGGCCCTTTGCAAGATTCTGGGACGAACCCGTTAAGCTGTACCAAAGGGCCTTCTGGAGGGTGTTAGAACTGAGGCGATGGCCTTTCTTTCTACCTGGGTAAGTAGAGATTGACGCTGGATTGTACAACCCTGCGTAACAACGTCCGACTGGTGTATGTAGGTAGTGTTTGTGGTCGGTGACGCCAGGTCTAGCCCGTCGTAACACCTTAATGTGTGTATGTTGTGCAATAGTGTACTGTACTCGCAATCTGACTTCTGGGTATCTAAGCCCGTCGTCTGGCTGCGTGTTATGTAATATAGTGTAAGATTGTGCAATAAACTTACGTGTCCGCGTCCTCGAAGGGAAAGCGCGGTTGTATAGAATAATGCACGACTACACGCGACGGATCTGCAACTCGACGCGGCGTTCACCGGCTAGACGGAAGATGACCTGACTAAAGCGGCGGCGACGTACGGTCAAGATTCAGGAAACTGGACCGGACTGGATCGGTACGGATTCAAACGGGATGCATTCAGGATACTAACCACGATAATTATTATGGAAATAATAATAGTCTTCTTTTTCGTTGGTAGAAAGGATCGACGAGCAGGTCAGGTAGCGACGGCGGAACGGATTTACAAGCAAGCGGTCGGGGCAACAGCCCAACACACAAGCAGGAGGTAGACTATGGACCGGATCGCGCACGATATCGGCACTTCTGGTCGCGGCAACGGCCCGACGCACAAGCATACCTTTTTCCGGTAGAAAAAAGGAAAGGTCACGTATTTCATTCCCTCACCAAGTGGGAGGGCGGGCTGCTCGAGCTTTCCGAGCTACTTCAGCCACAATCATGGATTCCCAGCATACATACATACATTACGTATATATGTATGGTGGGATTAAGGATGGGTGTGGACAGGATAGGATCGGAAGGAACGGAGTTAGAGTTCTGAGGGGGGGAATAATACCCCACCATTCGCCTAAGCAGCCGCACATGGTGTCCATGTACGCAGTGACTATGCCGCTACATGTGTATGAGGAAAACCCCCTGAAAAAACCTCATACAGGGTAGACGGTAACGGGAATTTTTTCCGGTAGCGCGTCTCGCGGTTTTATAAATGAGTCGCGGTAGGCGGGGACGGCTTCTGTGCAGGAGGACCTTAAGTCGCGATTGGCGGAGATTACTCTGACGTAAAAGCATTTGCTGGTTTTCTGAAATCTACGTCAGAGAGGATAAAATAATTATTTGAAGTGCAATATCGTACAATCTTTTGCAGTTTGTTTTAATACAGGATGGTCAGCAAATAATCAATTAAAACAATTTCGTAAAGACTGCTGGGACTTTACATACTTATTAAGCTTACAAATATGTTTAACGTTGACACTTAAGTAACTAATGTCAAACGAAAGAGTTTTTGGTCCATTGTCGATGATTACCTGATTAATCTTTATTGTATCTTGCTGAAATGTATATAGTTTTCATTATTTGTGTGCAGAAGCATTTTTGTTTTGATTTAAGAAAATACATGGCTGGCTAGATATTTGTAAAAAAGTAAAATTCTCCAGCGTTTTAATTCATTTAATTCTATAGATAGATAAAAAATTGTTTAAATACAATTTGCAGATAATTTTGTGCCGAATAACGTCACCGTACTAGTTTTTTTAATTTTGCTTAGCATTTTGAAGGTATGAAGCGAAGTTGAATTTTTTAAATAGAAACCATAGTTGGCTATAACATATTTTAATAGTGCATTTTTTGTGATTGTAATGATGTAATGGTTGTATCACTTATTTTAATAAATAAAAGCGCAATGCACGTTTTTCTATTATTAGGTTTAACAAAAATTATATCTTGCCATGGAAAACAAAAGAAATTTACAGTAAGTGTTCGAAATGTTCACCAATATTATCAACACACATACGACACCTATTCAACATGGAGTTAACAGTTTTCCTAATTTTACGCCCATCTAATCTGTTAAACGCATTAATAGCAGTTTCCTGTAGCTTATTCTGGGTTGCAAATGATCGCACATACACAGTTAGAGGCTAAGTACTCACTAGAGCATTCAGTCCGTAAAGGCAATTTTGGCCACGGGATAGCTCAGTGGTGATGGCGGGGTTCTTACTTAAAGCTGCACAACGGCACTCGTAGAAACTCCAAAATCGTCAAAATCGGGAGAAAAAGTCAAAAAGGCGCCACCTGCTAAATGTATTTATAGCGGGGAAACGTCATGAACAGATGTTAGATTGGTATAACAGGAAACCAAAACGTTCTCTAAGAAAAATAAGCTACTCTACTATTAAAAATTCTGTTCCAAAAATCTTTATGCTAAGTTCGCCTAAACTTCAACGCAATCCTGAGCTTTATATAAAAGCCGAAAAATTGCGAAAATAAAACTCAAAACTTATAATAATCGGGTGTAGCTGGTTGTTGTTAATAATTTCACCCTAATATTACTTATACTCCTAATCATAAATAGAAGATTTTGTGCCTTCATCTCAGTCGACGATTAATCGGGTCCATGTTCTTAAACTTTGATTTGCTGTAATTAGAAAATGTGTGTGTAGTTAGATATGTTCGCTTTACAAAAAAGATGTAACTTCAACCTGTAAATAAATGTTAAGATACCTCGGACGCCAACGTATTTTATGGAAAACAAGTAAACCGTAAATGTAATAAATGTATAATTGAAAACAATAACAAGGTTTATTATAAAATCTTTAAGTCAAGTTATAAAAGTAGAAAATCTTAATACTAATGTTAGTAACTTAAAAAATACCTTATACTAATAATTAGAAATAAAATACCTGTTGTACTTTAAAATTTTAGATGTCACTGGTATACTGTTACGGATAAAAAATTCTGACGAAGCCACGCTTTCAATTTTGGTTGTGCAATTAACCTTGAAATGGAAATATAACAGAGTTTTGATATTCGTTGATCCCAAATGAATAAATTCTTTTACAAAAAGCCAAACTTGGTAGATTTAAATGGGTTAATACATTTATTGATAATTTTCAGCATAGCAACAACTTCTATTGCATCATCCTCGTTAAATTGAAACGTAATAATACAACGAAATTACGTAATTGGAAAATGTAACGTAATAACAGTAAAACCAAAGTAAAATAGAAGTGAAATAAAAGTGCCTAAAAAGGATAAATATAATAGACAAGGGAAAATAGGTTTAATTAGCTCTTACCGTACATTTTACGACATTTTTTTAATAAAAATACTCAAGAACAAAATGGAAGCTTTTTGCTTTCATATCGTAACAACAACGACTTCAAAATAGATGTCTGCGCATGAACTCAATGTGCCAAACGAAATTCGCGTACTACCCCACTCTAAAATATCTAAACGAATACTTTTCAGCCACTAAGGTATGCAATTCATAAAAAATGAACGAAGTTGCCTAAATTATTGTATATTTTAATACAACTCAAACGGTTTGTTACAAACTCATTAAATATTTCGATAAACCTACGTCAAGAATTATTACCTTAACTAACCCAAAAATAACTGATCCAAATTGAAATTCAACCTGAATGTCCAACGTTACCATACAAAACAAAAAAAAAATACACCAGAATTTATTAAAATTTGTCAACCACAGCAAAACCAAATGCACAAAAGATTTTACCTTATATTTGTTATACAGACAACTTTGGTACCCAGAGATGACCTCCGCGGCGGAAATGTGATCGAGGTTGATACTGCACTAGGTTCTTCCAGCATGACTTAACTCCTGAATATTTATCTTTCCAATACATTTGACTGATATTACAATTGGTTGTAATGGCACTAATACTTAAACTTTCATAAGCATCGACCACGCTATTCTACTATATACAAGTTACTAAATTAAAATCTCAAAAGAACGAAAAGCTTTTTGTTTACAGCAGTTTGTATTATTTGGTCGAAATCGGCAATATACACAAAAGTTATCTTTTAATCCAGGAACTTGTTATTTTAATCCGCAAAACCAACTTGAGAGACAACAGGTCCATATAACATGGCTAAGCATTTAAAAAAAGACGAAACCCACGTATTTATATGTCCAAAAATGTCACCATGCAAATGATACACAACAGAAAAAAAAAACTTTATTATGTAGTCAACCCATCTATTATCAGCGAGAGCGGAGCTTCTTTCAACGGTAGTCCGATACACCTCCTTCCAACCCCTACTTAACTACCCATTGTACGCATATTGAGTTGACCGCAAACAAACAAAATGTGAGGGTATCGCAGCACCCTGGTTTAGGCTAATTTTAACATTCTTTAGAATCTGCCATATTCCTTAATATCTCCCACTATGTTCTTAAATCTTCAATAGCCAATGATAAAAAAAAAGACTTACTTAAATTTTAAACTGCGCCAGAAACGAACTGAACCCTAAAGCAGTCCAAAAGAAATTACATCACCCACGGTTATCCAAACCAAAAATTGCAAGCTATTAAGTTTCACATGACGAAAACATGTTATTTCCCACTACTGATAAGCATACGGCTTAATTAAAACGAAATACAGTTGAGCAAACAAATTTTAGAAACTTTATAAACAACACAATTATTCCAAACGATTCGGTAAGCTTTAAAAAAGAATTGCACAATCATTTAACCCAATGTGCCTATAGCTTACGTTATGAAAAAAACAACTTTATACCCATATCTACTAGAATTCTCAAATTACATTTTCGTTTAATCCTAATGAAAATTTACTAGTTATTAATTAAACAAACTATATTTAATGCTACTCGAATTTATAATTAAAAAAAAACTTCATTTTAGTAAGGCAATGAAACAGAAAGAAAGATATCTATTTGATCCTCCCAAAATTAGAATACTAAATGTTAAATAATAATCACCTATCCTAAAGTACGTAAAAATGTGACAAATGAAAGATTCCAAAGTTTATACTTTTATATTTAGTTTAGAATATTTCAATACGAAACAAAATATTTAAAATTTTTAACTATCTACCGAGTGTTACTTAAAATTAACACACAGGGTGACAATACGAGACCTTTAATACTCCACATACAAAAAAGTCTAAAGGTGAAAGATCAGGCTAACGTGCAATCCATAAAACAGGACCTATCCACGAGTTTGGAAAAATTTCATCTTAATATATTTTAACTTGCGCCTGATAGTGGGGTGGGGCAAATTTAGCAAACCCAAATATAATTTCTTATATTTTATTTAAGTAGAGATGTACATGATTGTAACCTCTCATTATGTGTGTAATTTTTTATTGCAACAGTGAAGCAAACTATTAAAAAAACATTTAAGATCCTCTCAATTATAAAATATAAATATTATAAACAAGGTTAACTGCTGATGCAAACGTAAAGGCTTCTAGTGGGTGCGGCTTAAGGCGATCAAATAAGTAGTGTGTGGATAAGATTATCTCTCGTATCCCTATCCACCTGAGTATAACTCATTAGAAAAGTTAGGAAATTGCTCAAAATTAGCGGATAACTCTATCAGGGCTAGTAAGGAATAATGTTGTAACAACCCATTTTGAGTTGTATTAAAATATACCGTAATTTAGGTTCTTCATTCATTTAGTTGTAAATATAAGAAAAATTTTATTTATTAATGATTTGTAAGTATGAGGTAGGCAACTTAATTTGCATTTTGGTGTAACTTAAGTGCATATCTTCTCAATATCTGCATATGCATATCTGCTCAATATGTTCGCGCAACGCGTCCTCGTCGACTTAATTCTTTGCGCAAATTTCTTGCGCACCGCTATATCATCCATTTTTTTCACTTCCTGATGAATGTTGTTAGGAAGCTTTTTTTGCTTTCCACCTAAATTTTGTGAAAGTGCGATTGATTTAATGGTAAGATATTTTTTAACGCATTATACAAAAAATTAAAACATTTGCTCTTTGCAGGCACTTTCTTTTATTTTTACATTGATTTACACTTTTATTACTTTTACTTATCTACTTTAATTACATTTGATTTTACGATTGCAACTTTTGCATTCAAAAATTCAAGAAAATGCAATAAACGGATTATTCCATTTCATGAAGATAAATTTATTAGAATGAAAATTTGCAATTTTGGGTGTGGTTTACCACGTAAAGCGTTATTTCGAGATATTGCGCAATATTGATGCCAAGATCACATCGCCTTGGTTTGCATTTCCGCATTTATTTCTATAATACCAGGGGTTCTCAAGAAGAAGTATTATATTTAGTAACAGGTATCAATAATTTAGTAATTCAAGGTTATTGCAATTAGTTTTTAAGATATATTTTATATAATTCTAACTTTAAATATTTAATAAACATAGTTTGTATATATTTTATTTTTTACATTTTGATAAAATTTTTATTGTAAACAACCTCGGTTTAGTTATTCCGAGCCTAATTAAAAAAAATAACTTGGCGTCCGAGATCATTTTATTAGTGTTACATTGCATTTTTTATTATTTATGTTCAGTGGAAGTAATCGAGCATAAATTGTAGTAATTAAGCAAATGAAAAGATTGAATCACCCTACGTTAATCTGCCGACTGAATCAAAGGCATTATTTTTGGTGAAAGGTTTGTATCTCCAGTTAGTTTAACTATTTGTTTTGGAGAAAACTTTTACACCTATATCTTTATTATATTAATAAAATACTTTTTGTATTTTATACGATTACCATTACCACCAATTTATAATGTATATTACCGACAAAACCCGGAATTATCCTATAACAAATATAGAAGCTCCGGTTAGAATTGCAAAATAAGGAAATATATATAAAAAATTAAAACATAATAATAGTTTAATGTAAGGTCTTGGGAAGCGGTGTGCTGTGGTATATGAAGGGATTTGGCCTGAAGTGGGAAAGTTACTTGCGCAAACGAAACAGATTTATAAACAATGCAGGTATAGTGTTGTGGAAGTAAATGCTGCGGTTTTTAATTCCAGGCTGTATCGTTACATTATAAATAACAGCTGTTATTAAAACCTTGGTTACCTATTCGATGCTGTCAAATGTAAATAACTCTTTACTAACCGGAAATAATTTCATAGTATTTCCCTTCACACTAAATGTAACTTTGTTTTCGTGATTCTATTGTAACTTATCAAACCGATTTATTTATTTGCCGTATTTTAACGAATTGCGTTACTAGAACCGATAATTTCACACAAAATATTATTACACACATTAACCTCAATTATAACTTTAGCGTTCTAAGTGCTACTTTAATATTACCTTTTTTATGTGATAGGTACAAGTACCTTCTCTTTAATAACGTCTTGTCTGAGAAGTTACACATTAAGAACGGTCTTCCACAGGGATCTATTTTGGTTATTTTTAGTATATGTTAATGGCATGCCAGCGTGACAGCCAGCGGAACTTAATTGTATTCTGTATGGGGATGATGCCACTATAATTTCAACTAGTTCAAATTACGAAACAGCTATTTTTAAAGCTTTGGAAGTAATTGAATTTGTATCTTGTTGGTGCAGAAGTAATAACGAAATACATCAAAAACAGTAGTCATGCCTCTTACCCAAAAAAGGTAAAACTGACATAGTTACTAACGAAACATCTACTTTGGGTTGTGTCATTGAGTCACGTTCAAATTTTGATAAGCATTATGATATTGTTGCAAAAATTTTATAAATTCATCTTTTTGTTTAGAAAATTACAAAACAATACTTCACCAAACATATTTAAATCTTCAAATTTTGCTGTAGCCGAAAATACACTTCTTTACGCTATTCTAGTGTGGGGTGCAGTTCGGATTTGCATAGAATATTTAAATTACAAAGCAAGGTCATTAAAGTATTAGCTAATCTTCAATTTAATGAAGAGTGTCGCCATGAATATGTAAATTTGAAAATTCTTACGCTTTCCTGTTTATATATTTTAGAAGCGCATGTGTTATGTAAAGAAAAATATCTAATGGTGCGGAAATACATGAATATGATACAAGACAACAAAAAATTAGGGTTAATTTTTGTTGGTTGTCAAAATCTCAGAAAAAGGAAAAGGCCACGTATTTCACTCCCACCCCAAGGGGAGGGCGGGCTACTCGCCTACATGGTAATTTTAAGTGTCGACCGATTCTTGTATTTTAATTAAACATTTGAAATTTGCTAATACACCATGCATTTTACTCGGTGGATGAATTTGTTAAGGTATTTATTGACCTGAACAAAGTGTATTAAATTAGTTTGTCAATTCTTGTTTGTATTAAATGGTGACGTCATGTTAATCTATTAGTATTATACTTATATTGTTTGGTATTCATTCTACTTATTTTACAGTTATTTTTTTAAATGGACGAGTGTATGTGTTTAAATACATTTTCACACAACAATAGGGTTCAACCGCTATGGTCATATCCCCTTTTTAACTTTTACTTAAAGAAATGATATACACAATTTAACTCATCTTTCATTGAATATCTTGATTGCTTTTAATAAATTAAGGACGCGCCTCACGCTCATAGTGTTAGAGAAATTTGTTGTATAGTTCTCTTCCAGTTTATACCTAAGTCTCCGATCTTCATAATTAGGACATTTACTGATTATATGTTTTATAGTCAGAGTTACCTGACATATATGAAATAGTGGCGCGAGTTCTTCTTTGAGTTAATGCTGATGCATTTTCTTCTTTTGATTTTCATGGAACAGAATAGTACCGCTTGCCATAAAGTATATTGTTCCGTAAACTTTATTGACGCATACAACATTACAACAGTAGAAAAGGCACTTCCAGTGCCATTTTGATCCTTGGATCCATCTGTAATTTGGTGTACAGGATATTGGTTGCATATTATTTGAAATTCGTGCGCGTATTTGTCCTTTGAAGTTGTTGCCTTCTTAGTTAGCAAGGTTGAATTCATTCTCGCAAGCTCTTCCCAAAATCTAACTGTTGCTGGGCGAGTTATTGTTAGTTGGTATTTTACTTAGCAAATAATTAATCATGATAGGAAAATTTTTATAAAGGACGGCGTCTTGCTAATAAACTTTGGGAACTAATTAAAAATAATAAAAAATCGGGATATCTGACGGCGTCACTTTACAATATGGCCTAACACTTAGAGTGTAGAACGCCGCGTATATTATCTTAGGAAGTTGAGTAGAGTTAAACGTAAGTATGTGGTTCGGAGTGTCTACAATATTTTCTCCGATCTTTGTTTTTATCCTTTTCGCAGCTACAACAGCTTCCTCTTTCAGTTCTTCAAGAATTTCCTGTTCATTACAGTTCAGGAAATCGCGACAACATATCACACCCTTAGAGGTATTTAACGTATCATGTGGTTTCACTTGTATATCAAAATCACAAAACCGCAGAAGCATTCCCTTTACTTTTTTAACTTCATCCACTTTTCCTACTAATCCATACAATGCTTTCGAAATCATAAATGGGCCTAATTTTATGAAATCTCCTTTTCTTCAATATACAGGAACTGAGATAATTATTATCTACTTTTCGCTGCATATAAATTATTATTACTATATATATACATATATATATATATATATATATATATATATATATATATATATATATATATATATATATACGAGGTAGCTATCATTGTACCAAACAGGAAACCTAGAAAGTTATGTTAACAGGCATACAAAGAAGGTAAATTATTGTTATTATGTTGCGTTCAATTAAACTCTGTTGAAAATCTTTAATCTGTAATTAAAAACAAATGGATACATTTCATTTCGGTTATTAATTTTAACAAATATAAAATTTGTTATTTTTATA
>JARFJB010000897.1:0-56749 GCA_036346205.1 Vesta saturnalis
GCCTACTCTTCGTATTTGGTCTCAGGTACCTGTATGTATGGCAGTATCGCTGTATATTTAAGTTCTCCTTTTTCGGTTACCCTTTTTCCTGTTTAAGCTAGGTTTCACGCTTTTTGTAGTGATTGAAGTTGTAGTGTAGAGGTCCGTGTGGGTAGGTTTCCTATGTACTCTTGTCAAGAAAGTGTACAAGTACATCCAGGAATGGGAGCTTTGTTCCGACATCAATTCCATTCTGATTTTTATGGAGGGTGCGCGCCTATTTATATGTTCTATCAATTCTTCCAGTTCATGCTTGCTGTGCTGCCACACTACGAGGGTATTGGGGTCGGAACAAAAACTGCCATACCTGGCTGTACTTGTACATAGGAATCGCGACACTTTCACAAGTGTATGCGGGAGACCTGCCCACATGGGGCACAACACAACTACAATAACCACAAAAGGGTGAGGTTAGGCGTGATCACATGCTGGTACGATAGCGCGAAAACAATATGCTCCAAACAAGAGGACCTGAAAAAAGAAATGAAACCCATATAAATCCCAATAATGTGCGAAGAGCTTAAGCGAAACATGCGCAATAAACTACTGCGCAACCACGGAAAAGTTTGATACATATAGGTTCTAAAAATATATATAGGGTTACTCAGTGGCTCAGCGGTAAAGGTGTCAGACTTGTAAGTGAAAGGTACCAAAGTTCGAATCTGAGAGTAGTCAAGTGCTTCGGAGAAAATCATAACGTATGAATTCGACTTAGGACCAAGTCTGATGACTTAAGCAGAGTCTGCTTCCGAAACGTCGCGATATGAAAGGAAAAACTGTGAAACTAGGCCGACTAACTCAACTAATATAAAACCACAGTTACAAAACATCCATAACACTAAAAAATTTACTAGTAAGTATTCCATTAAAAATCAGATGCTCTACGATTGTAGTAGTTCCATCTAAAGGACAATTTTATACCTTGCTGGGACTAATTGCTACTATCTCATATTTGTATACGTTTATTAACCTATTTCTACATTAAAACTGGCTTAGTTACCTATTTACATTATTCTGCAAAAATTAGCATTAAACCAGTACATACACGCCAGCTAGCGATGCAGGTTTTTGTCTTTCGGAAAAAATCACGATGTCTGAAAATAGATGATTTAAGGTTTTACTTAAGTTTTAGCTACCCAAGCAACGGGGACAAAGCAGTGCAACATAAGTATTTATACGCAACGTACGATCTACACCATTTTCACTGTTTGAATGGTATCGATCTAAAGTCGCCGACTAAACAGCCTTGACGACTTGATTAACGGCAGATGGAATAAATATGAACCTTGTCAAAATGGACAAATGCGATTTACACAACCTCTGTAGAAATAAGAGAAAGCCAGATGTTTATTAGTAAAATCTGCAGGTAACAATGTTAATAATTGCTAAAGTTTTAGTAATTGCAGCCACCCCTAGAGGAATATAACTATAATTTATTCGCATAGCATAACATAGCAAAATGATATATATATATATATATATATATATATATATATATATATATATATATATATATATATACAGTTTTTATATATATATATATATATATATATATATATATATATATATATATATATATATATATATTAGTGATTAAGTGGATTTGAATGCAGAAATATCTAAATAAACGTATACACACACAGGACGAAACGTGAACAGTAGCATAACGAGGAATTTTAGATCAGGCGACATTTTTCGTTGTACTTGCACAAACTTCAGGACGCAACGAGGAGTGTGGAGTAAAATTCTATAAATAATGCTACGCAAGTCACAGGTTCTACCAAAAATGCGTTTATAAGCACTCGCAAACGCACAATCACACGTATACGCACACGTGCACACACCCTCACTTAACTTAACTTAAGGCGGTAGAATTTTAAGACAAGATGCAATTGGTACAGGAAGTAAAACATAAGAAACTCTCTTAAATACTTATTGTTAGTACTGCGATTGTAATTATATGGAAATTTAAGGAACTCTGCTGTTTAAGTAATGAAAGACATTTATGTATTAATTATACTTAAATATATGACTTCTACCTATGCGAGATAAGTACTTTAATTATGCAAATAAGTAGTTTATATGGTAGTTATATAATTTTTATTGTAACCTAGGTTCAAATCACGTATGAAAACGAAATGTTTTGAGTTAACAAAGTAAAGTTTTTATTATTCTAAATATTTAGGGTTTCGTTGATTCAATACATTTTTAGTGCCAGTTTATGTTATTCAAATTACTTACGTAATATCAATATAGTTTGACCCTCAGAAGCTTATTCAGGTTCTTTAAGTCAAATTTTGCATTTTCATATTTTAAAATGAAGCTTACACTGTTTCTATCGTAGTGAAGCTTTTGAAATATTGATTCAAGTTAATTAGTGATGTGTGACGATATTGATCAACGTGTGGGATAAACGAAATTTGATTGAATGTAGACGCTATTTTAACTTCAACAGCGTTAGGTGTTAGCTACCAGAGAACAAGCTCTCATAAGTCAACATTGTAGCATAAACTTACTCTACACCCCAGTATCGATTTTCTGAAGTAAATGTAAATTTTGATAGTACTGGGTATTTGTCGGGTTAACAACAGCATAAGCGAAGTAGTAATGGCTGATAATTGTCAATCACATCATTGAAACTTCGTAGAAGTTCGTTTTTGTGTGGCCATGCAGATGTGTTAGCACACATGGTTGCCCTCGTATATTCTAGTATAGATTAGGAAACCAAATTCAATTATGAGGTGTTAAGTGTCGTTGTCGTGTTGTATGATCCTCATGAGGAAAGACCTATTAAGATGCTGTTATTACGTCTTACCTTGCGTGAGAGAGATATGTTTCTTAAAATTTTTAGCAAGCGTAATGTGTTTGAACGGTTAGGAGTTTTAATTGTGAATTGTTGAGGTAAAGGTGAAGGAAGACTCAAGCTATAGCTATCGTGTAGGAAAGTTTTCAGATATTTTCGCCCAGATATTCTAGTTTGTATAGTGAGATAGACAACCCTGCTTTAGTAAGAGTGTACCAAAAACCATTTAGGAAGGAATAGGTTTCTGAAATTCGCAAACACGGTTTAGAATTTTTAGAGTTTTCTTCGAGAGAATTTTATATTAGTGAATTACGCCTAAAATTACCAGATGCCCTAATGTACGGACTCGTTTCCGTTGATAGTTATTTGAAGAATACCAAATAAAGGAAGTAGACGAAATAACCTATGAGAATGGGGTTTCGGTTTAAAATTTCATCTGTGGGAAAGAGCAGCATGAAAACATCTGGCGGTTGACAGCCGCTATCCTGTAACCGATCGTGATCTGTGTCCTATATCGTAGAAGTGAGAACAGTTTAAGGTAACGCTAACTTAACACTTCTGCCTATTTACAACGGTTTGTACAGTTAGTATTTAGCAATTAAGCCATTTGAATGTTAATATAGAGTAAGCGTTTTATTTGGATCTTTATTTTTGGTGTAAGTTCATTGAGTGCGTTTTGGCCTCAAGAGCTGGTGAAGATTTCTATTATTTATATGATGTATTTTGTCACCAAGTTTCATGTTGTTAAGTAGTTAGTAATAAAAAATAAACTTACTTGTCGTAGTTCAATCTTGTCATATAAAAAAATATATATAAGCTTCCAGGGACTTCAAGAAGTGATAAAAAACAACAAAATTGGTCCTTCAGAGCCACTGATAAGTACTATGGAAAATAAAAATAACAGAAAGACAACCTCTGAGCTATTGATCATCGAGAGAATCCATTTTTCCGCATTTCCAATGAAATTGGTGTATCAACATAAATTTTGGGCCCCTTTCATCGCAAGTTTATTTGAATTTTTGGAAACAAGTTAATGGATAGTTTACCTATTGCCCAAATTCCCAATATTTATTTTTAACAGGATGGCGCGTCGTCTCATAATGCTAGGATTTGTGTGAAATGACAGATTTGAGGACCAACAGATAGGGACGAATGGGACTGTAAGGTGGCCAGCCCTTCCATAGATTTTCTACTCCTAGATTTTTTATTCCATTAAGATCTTAATTATGACTAGGTTCGTTGGCTTTTTTTTTAATTTCTTTTATTATCAGTTATACCTATTAATCTTGTATACCTACCACCTACCTATGTAATAAAGGAAAATAACAAAATAAAGAATTGTTAAGAAATCAGTGGTTGAAATACAAATTGAATCATGTGTTTTCTCTTTAGCATGCTTCGTTTCTTTTGTAAAATCTAAATGAATCAGAATAGGCTAAACTTTGAACAATCTGCTCAAATTCACAGGTAAAAAACAAGTTACCTGTCAAAATTAAATTGTTTTTTAAAAACCATAACAATCTGTGGCGTGGATAATATGATATGATTATTCTAATGTTGAGAATATTTTAGATTGATGTACCCCATCGACTTTAGTAAATAGCCTAATTTTTAGATTTTTCCTCTTTATACTTTTTCCATAATGAATCGATGTTCGCCGTGGAACACCCTAAAATATCAGATTTTGTACTTCTGTCGTTCCTTCGGAAACTACCCACGACCCCTATTAGAGTACAGTACTTTTATCGGCAGACTCCTTGTATACATACAAGATGCGAAATAATATATAACGTCAAAATGTAAATACGTATTCAGTTTTCAATGAAATAGTAGTTTACTCTTGAGCCTAATAGGGGTCGAGGGTAGTTTTCGAAGAAACGGCAGGGGTACAAAATCTGAAAGTTTATATTTTGTCGGTACATATTATGCCGCTTCGCATGTGCAAGTAGCGATTCATTATGCTGATAGGAAAGAACAGTTTACTTTCGAGTCTCATAGTGATCAAGGATAGTTTTCGAAGGAACGGCGGGGGTACAAAATCTTAGTTTATATTTTGTCGGTACATATTGTGCCGCTTCGCATGTGCAAGTAGCGATTCATTATGCTGATAGGAAAGAGTAGTTTACTCATGAGCCTAATAGTGGTCGAGGGTAGTTTTTGAAGAAACGGCGGGGGTACAAAATCTAAAACTTTATATTTTGTCGATACATATTATGCTGCGTCGCATGTGCAAGTAGCGATTGATTCTGCTGAGGAAATAATAGTTTACTTTTGAGTCCAATAGTGGTCAAGGGTAGTTTTCGAAGGAACGGCGGGGGTACAAAATCTAAAACTTTATATTTTGTCGGTACATATTATGCCGCTTCGCATGTGCAAGTAGCGATTCATTATGCTGATAGGAAAGAGTAGTTTACTCTTGAGCCTAATAGGGGTCGAGGGTAGCTTTTGAAGAAACGGCGGGGGTACAAAATCTAAAACTTTATATTTTGTCGGTACATATTATGCCGCGTCGCATGTGCAAGTAGCGATTGATTCTGCTGATAGGAAAGAGTAGTTTACTCTTGAGCCTAATATGGATCGAGGGTAGCTTTTGAAGTAACGGCGGGGTACAAAATCTAAAACTTTATATTTTGTCGGTACATATTATGCCGCGTCGCATGTGCAAGTAGCGATTGATTCTGCTGATAGGAAAGAGTAGTTTACTGTTGAGTCTAATATGTCTGAAATCAATTGGGGTTTTTTTTTTTTTGAATAAATGAAAATATTTAATTTATTTTTATGGTACAAATTTAGTTCTTTCTATTACTGATCTTAATTTTATTTTTATCGTTTTTATTGTGGTCCTGCTGGCTTGTCTTAATGTGGCAGCGCCACGGGTTGTTTAAAAACGGCATGGGGTACAGAATTTTAATTAATGGTGCAAATTAGTAAGAAATAAGTATTAAATAATCTGATACGTTTCGATTGATTCTGCACATTTAGTCTTGCTAGCTTAAAAGAGATCCCGGTCAGGATATCTCGCTTTGTACAATCAACCCGCAAGAAACGGATTTCTAGAGCATTTTCCGAGAGTGAAAACCATATAAATCATTTCCTTTTGAGAAAAACATTTTTATCAGTAAATTTAATGATAACTACCCAAAAAAAGCTCTAACCCGAATTAGCAGCACGAATTAGTACTTATGCCAAACTGAAGTTAAAGTGACTTAATTGGTTTATTTTTCACAGCCCCCTAGTTACACATAGAAACTGATAATTGAAAAATGCAGCAAATCAATCATACATTGTGAAATTAAAAGAAATGTACCGAAGATGGATATTGACAGATTTATATCATTAGAAAGGTAAAAAAATCCGCATTTGATGCAAAAATGAAACAATGGCCGTTCCGTTTTGAAAAAATCAAGTTATCGTTGGTTAAAGTAATTTTTATTTTAATTTTATTCTTATTTTAGCTCGTAATTTGGTTTTTTATGTTTGTTGTTCTACTTAATAAATAAAGTGTTATAACGTGAATCGTTTTTTGTTTATTTTCCACGGTTCACTAGATAATACGAATTAAATATTGAAGAATACAGCAAATTAATCAGTAATTGTGAAATTAAAAGAAATCTACCGAAGACAGATACCGACAAGTTTATATATTTAAAAAGGTAAAAAAATTCCACGTATGGCGCAAAAATGAAAAAAAATGGTCGTTCCATTTGAAAAAATCAAGTTACCATTGATTGACAAAATAATTTCTCTAACCGTAAGAAGAATTCGGATTTGACCGTCCGGGAAACGCTAGTACATTTCATGTCTAATAAAATGGCAGAGTCACAACCTTCTAAGTTTTGTGATCACAGCGACATTCAATTTGTTTCAGACATGTGCTTTTTGCAAAATGACGAATTGCGGCTAAACGATTCGTTTTAGGTACCATGTGTGATACGTAAAGTCGCACTAGAATTGACCAAGTAATTCAAACATGTAATAATATACAGGGGGTTCTATTTAAAAAAATACAACTTTGATATAAATCACACTGTATAAACTTTGCCATTCGAGTGAAAATACTTTACGTTTGTAGTCTTAAGAATACCCCACCACATCCCATCCACAAACTTTAGAGATATTCCTTAATAAACCCACAATCTTCACCCACGCACTATGGGCCCTCCTTTAACCTATAAAAATTTCATGGTTGACTTGATAGATATTAAAATAGTTAAAATCGGCGTACTTTCACTAAATGTGAGTTTTTCATGAGAACTGTAATATTTAGCTATAGGGAAGTGTAATATCGTTTGATAGAGAATAAAATTCTACAACTGACGTTGATATAAAATACAGGGGGTTCCATTTGAAATAACCAAGTTATTGCAATTTAAATATTGACAATGTAAGGTCAACTTTTTTGAACACCTTGTATAAGATAATCAATTTTTCACAAATGCAACATGTAGTAGGGGTAAACCTTAATAAAACTCACTTTTATTTTGACCGTATAAATCGAAAAAGTAAGAATATACAGGGTGTCCCATTAAAAAAAAAACAACTTTGACATGTATCGGGTTTTTGGGACAACCTGTATATTGTGACTATAATTTTAAAATGCACCTCTGATAGATATGTATTCATTCAAAAAATAAAACTTTCTTAAAACTAAGATATATAGCCACAATCTTCCGTGTCGTATAACTGTATATATATATATATATATATATATATATATATATATATATATATATATATATATATATATATATACACACAATATATATATATATATATATATATATATATATATATATATATATATATATATATATATATATATATATATATATATATATATATATATATATATATATATATATATATATATATTTATATATATGTGTGTTGTGTGTGTGTGTGTGTGTGTGTGTGTGTGTGTGTGGTGCGTGTACGTATGCGTGTGCGCGTGTGTGTCTATGAACTATTTTTGTTACGACCATGGTCAATTTTCGTTGATGGCAATGCATCTGCTTCGAAGGCCAATAGAAACCATGAAAACCTTTGTCATTTGATTGTTAAAGATCTTCCAGTCTTCTCAGTCATTCTAAAGCTTGTAATAACATAGAATTTCACGAAAACTATTGTGTAGTATACTATCGAAACATTCTTCAACGATGTGTTGTATAGTTGCTGAAACAAAATACGCAAAATGGATTAGGTACTCTGTGCTATTTGTAAACCATATTATTGTAGCTTTCATGAGAAGTTCGTAGTCAAATAATGGTACACGATAATTTTCTACATCTCACAAAATTAGGAACTTTTTCTTCATTTTCTCTTTGTCCACACGGACAACAATATTCTGCTGTTATTAAGAATTAGCATCAACACCTCAATTAGTGCAGTCTGACTAACTTATTACTTTAATTCTGGTTTTACCTTTGTCTAACTTTTTCGGTATGTTTTTTGAACAATAATAAAGTAATACTAAGGCATTTGGGACTGAAATTATGTTTTAATAGAATACCATTGAAATTATCTAGGGTTCTTTCCTTGCATTGTTATTGATCGATGAAATAGCTTCTATTATGTCAAAACTTTTATGTTGGTAAGTTAATGTGAAATCACCAGCGTAAGAAAGATTTGAAAATTAATTTTTCCTATCACCAACAAAAGCTTGGAATCTCTTATTCAATAACATATTTTCCAAAAGCTTAACCATTCTCTCGCAAGAAATCACTTTAAAAAGTCTCAGAGTCTTACCAAACAGTGTCGTAAGTTGCAGTAAGGTCCACAAAGACTGAACCACTTTTAAGCTCCTTTGAAATCTATTTTCAATATGTGTAGTTAGAGCTACGAGTTGATCACAACAATTTCTGTTTTCTCAGGAACCAGCTTGTTCAATAGGAAGGTGTTTAACTAGGCATGTATAAATTTTCATATAAGCATTACGAACGACAAAGTTTTATCTGGTGTAAAACAGTATTGTCTTCTACCAGTACTTAATGTATTATTTGATTATTTTACTCCTTAACGTTTTGATGTATTACGGTTTGCTTATGTACTTACCCTTAATTATAATTTGGTATAAAAATCGGAAGTGCTTGTGTATGTATAAATTATTCTATTTATTTTCCATAACGTATTAGATTATCATCCATACAGATATTTTTATAAATGGAAGGAAATGAAAACGCTTTATTTTTGTAAACGGTCAGAATTAGTGTTTCTTTTATCTCAATTTAGCTTTCTGTTCTGTTTCACCCGTATTTTCTTTTAACACACATCCATACTTTCACGGTATTCGATACAGTAAATATTTGGAAACAGAATTTCAAAATAAAACCTTAATCATCAGAGTACATTCAAACCATCTCTATTCATTTTAAAGGAATGCAAAAGGGTTAGTAAACCTTATCCTCTCTTTTCTTATCCAATATGCGTTAATTTTGCTTATAAAACCCTAGTATTACGTGAGTTAGAATATGATTTTAAATTCTCATCCAAACTCATTTTCCTTAGGTTTTAAATTTATCCTGTAATATAAAATGATTCAAAGGATTTATGAAAAATTATTTGTGCACAGCTTAGGTGGAACACATATACCAAAGCAATGCTAGGTGTTACCGATCATATGCTATTGTATAACTGAACGAACTTTGTGCACGTTACGATATGCAACACGCATTGATCTGGTATGAAAAATGTGCTAAATATATCACGTGTTAAACGGGCTACAGGTAAAATCCATAATGGCCAGAATGAACTGGTTGGGATGATGGAGGGTCGCAGTACACAGTTCTGCATTTGTATGCATTTCTACGATTCGTCGTACTATAAATAAATACATGTAAGCACTCTCTATCTGGATATTAATAAAATGTATGTAAATACAAGGTGTCGGTATTGATATGAGCGACCTCTCATATTTAATATTTTCTTAAACCGAAAACTCTGTGAGCTGATTTAGCTCTAGTATTAGGCAGGTCAATCAAAATTCTACCCCTTTAACTTACTCTGAATAATTACTATACACGTTGACACGTATTGTAAGCTCCTTAAAGTTCATACTTAATCCTGCACTTATCTTTCGTATCTGTTTTGCACCATGCATTTAAGGACCGTGTCTTTACACATATGGCACACAATAAAGAAAGCAAACCTATTGGTCTGGTAAAATAAATTTCCAATACACGCACAAATTCTGGCAAGTTAGCGTAGTCCAAGTCTAAACTACACTTTTTATTAATTAAGCAATTTATACCGTTTGCAAAACTTGTCCTTGTTTCTGTTCAGAAGCGTTTTCAAAAATGGAGAGGAGGCTACAATCCAATTTTACTTAATTATAATCCTGAATGATAAAAATATAATCATCACTGACCGTTAGAACACTATAATTTCGCCATTCATTATGGCCATTTTTTGAAATCGGGCTATTGGCAAAAGGCAGCTAAAGATGGTAGAACTCGTGTGGTAGATGTCCAAAATAGTGCAGGTACGACATTTCGACGGCCCACCCGCGACTTATCGTATTGGATGTGAAAGGTGATAAGTAATTACCTGAAGGCAATTACTGGGGGAAGAATTTAAAGGTTTCTATTATTTATATTATGTATTTTGTCACCTAGTTTCATGTTTCTTAGTAGTTAGTAATAAAAAAACTTACTTGTCAGAGTTCAAGCTTGTCGTATAAATAAATATATATATATATATATATATATATATATATATATATATATATATATATATATATATATTAAGTTCCCAGAGACTTCACGAAGTGATAAAAAACAACAAATTTAGTCCTTCAGAGCCACTGATAGGCACTATGGAAAATAAAAATAACAGAAAGAGAACCTCCGAGCCCCTAAGCAGAAGTAAACGAACCTAAGAAGGGACAGGAGGAGCACCGATTGCAGTTCAATTTACAGACACGGTAATTCATCCCCAACAAACGGTTTGCCCGACGACCTTCAGCCACAGAGTCAGTAGCAAATCTAGTCAGAGCAAAACCACTGGCTTACCGAAAAGCTCTACGTAGTCAAAGAAAAAGTTGGTGGAAATAGAATATGCGATTAGGAGTAAAGAAATCGAAAGTAAAGAAATAAGGAAAAGACAGGAGGTGCTGGATCTGCAATAATCCTTGAAACTGGCAAAGATAGAACAGGATAGTGAATCGGTTACTGAATTTTCATCGACTTCGGAGTTATCGATTGATCAGTTAAACCTGACATGGGGAAATGGGTAAAAGGATATACTCCATGGGACTACAGGTCAAATTTAGACGATAAAAGTTTGGTAACAAAATATCCAAAATTTGATATTCATCCTTCTGACAGCCAGGTAAATTCGGAAATAAATTGCTCACCTATCAATAATCTTTTAACTAGACAGTAGTTACCTAGAAATCTGCCGTGTTTTGAAGAAAATCCTCTTGACTGGCCCAACTTTTATTATCAGTACAAAAATTCTACTGCTCTTTGTAAATTTAGCAATGAGGAAACCCAAGCTAGGTTGCAGGAGTGTCTTAAAGGCAAAGCTAAACGAGTATGTCAAACCTTACTCATAAGCCACAGAACGTAGAAAAAGTAATACACTTACTACAATCTAGATTCGGTCGATTAGAACAAATAATTTCATTGCTTGTTTCTGAATTAAAGCATTTCCCGAGCATTAGGCTTGAACAAATTGACCAGTTAATAGAATTTGCCGACGAAGTAAAAAACTTTATTATGACGGTTCAGTCCTTAAATGAGGTGGACCATATTCAAAATCCAATGTTGCTAGGGGAATTACTTGACAAGCTACCAGTTTCATACAAAATCAGTTGGATAGAACATTTATCTAAAACTCAACCAGAATTTAAACATTTAGAATTGGGCAACTGGCTTGACATGAAATCAGATACTTTACGTAAAGTTCAATATTTGAAAATTCAACCTCAAAATTTTGATAAGGACAAAAACACAACCAACTTACGAATTTTAAAAATTTCAAAGTGGTTGCCACAGTAACAACTAAATATGACAAAAATAACGCCAAAAAATGTTTATGCTGTTATGAACCTCATAATTTAAGTTCTTGTCCATCATTTAATTCTTTATCAGTTAAGGAGAGATGGTCCCTTGTCACGTCAAAGAACGTTTGTTTTTGTTGTTTACTGCCTTTTCACAATATAAAACAATACCGGAAAAAACGTAGTTGTGGTATTCAAAACTGTGAAAAGCCGCATCATGAACTTCTTCATAAAGATGAAACGGAAGGTAATAATAGTGAAGAAAATACTTTTTTCAATATTACGCCTAAAACGGAATGTTCTGAAACCAACTGTCATATTTCCCACGAGGTACATACCCTCTTGAAAGTCTTGCCTGTAATAGTACAGTACGGTTCAGACTAACTTGAAACCTCTGGTCTTCTAGATGATGCCTCTACCGTTACACTTATCCAGAAGCTGTGAAATGTATCATTGAACAGCACTACATGGATGATTCTTTAGGAGGAGCCGACAGTCCTTCTGAAGCTCTCAAGCTAGTTGATAGTATCATCTATGTTAACAAACAAACCAGTTTCGTAACTTGTAACTGGATATCAAATTTAAAAGAAAATCCTTGACCGTATTGACCCAAATCTAGTTAGTAGTAGTCAAAACCAATTAACCTTGAAACAAACACAAACAAACCGAGAAATTTTGAAAGTCATTATGTCAATCTTTAATACTCTAAGCTTCATAGCAAACCTTTTAATACAAGGTAGAGTTTTATTACAGGATATATGGAGGTCTCAGATTGGCTGGGATGACGAAATCACTGACAATTTAAGCTGCACGAGTCAAAACTGGATGATAGACTTAAAACAAATGTATCATTTTAAGATACCCAGACAATACTTTACATTAGACCGCGATAAACCTCACATACAACTGCATATTTTTTGTGAGGCATCAGAAAGATCGTATGCCACTGTAGTGTACGTAAGGTTCCAAGTCGACAACGACATTTATGTCAGTTTTGTTTGTGCGAAAACCTGTTTAGCTGATTTACGCCCTATTTCAATTCCTCGACTTGAACTGCAAGCTTGCCTGATTGGTGAAAGGTTGGGTAGCTGTCTAAAAGGAAGTTTACGTTTGAAAATTGATAATATTGCAGCGACTCGAAAACGGTTCTATATTGGATACGTTTTGAAGCGCACCGATTAAAAGTTTTGTTGGTCAAAGATTGGGCGAAATACAAGAATTGACAGATTTGGCTGATTGGCACCACGTCACATCAAAGGATAATGTCGCGGATGACTCCACAAAAAGGGTAAAGGTTTTAGTTTTAGACAACTCTAGGTGGCTCAATGGTCTTGAGTTTCTAAAGCTACCCTTAGAAAAGTGGCCAAAAGAACGGTTCATCTCCGATACCGACATTAATCATTCTTGTCTGGAAATGAAAATCGCTGATAATATTCACAATGTACTGACTGTAACTAAACAGGAGACTTTAAGCGAATGCTTGCCCGATATGACAAGGTTTTTCAAGTGGGTTAGGTTAGTATGAAGTACTGCATATACTTTACGCTTCATTATAGCTCTTAAAGAAAAAATAAAAATTACAAATGAGTTGTGTTGACGAAATAACTGAAGCAGAAATGTTACTCTTTAAAAAAGTACAATTCGATTCACTTTTTAAGGACTCGGAGGCAGACTAGATAATTCCTCGTTAGACGTTTCGATTATTAAACCTATAATCTTAGGTCCATCTCATAGAATTACATAATTACTCATTCAATATTATCATGAAATAAAATACCCTGCGCTCAAAATTTTGCATCTTTAAATTAAGACAGGCAGTAAAAAGCATAAAGTACCGTTGCCAATATTGCAAGATTAAAAAATACAAACCAGAAATTCACCTTATGGGACAGTTGCCAAAATGTAGAATCGAACCGACTGTGCGACCTTTTAATCGAACCGGAATTGATTTATTCGGTCCATTAGATGTAAAGGTAAAGTGGTCACAAGAAAAACGATATGGGGTGATTTTTACGTACATGGCGACTAGAGCCATTCACTTAGAACTCGCTTATGACATGACAACCAGTGAGTTTATTAATGTACTTCGACAGTTTGGTTGCATAAGAGGCTTTCCGTGAGAGATATATTGTGTGTTTGATAAGCTGAACTGTAACGAAATTAAAACCATTTGCACACTCTGGCTTCAAATATGGGTGGCTTAATTAGATGTATAAAAAATATTTTGCTCAACATATTAAAAACAAAACATTCACCAGGACATTATTGGCCGAATGTGAAAATATAGTTAACTCCAGGCCATTGACCCCTGCATCATTAGACTCCGATGATGATGATGAGGCATTGACACCGAATCACATTCTGATTGGCCCCTCTTATGCTGTGTTTCCCTGTATCGTCACGACAGAAAAAGACATTAACCTGATGTGCAGCTGGCGTGTCGCCCAGAAATTAGCTGATTACTTTTGGTCCCGCTGGATTCATGAATACGTACCCACGCTAATCAACAGATCAAAATGGTTCATAGGCAAAACACCAATCAGCGTTGGGGACATCGTAATTTTGGTTATCCTAATGGTCTTAGAAACAATTGGCAAAAGGCAAAATTATAGTGTTCTAACAGTCAGTGACGGTTACATTTTTTTAATTCAGGATTGGGATTAAATAAAATTGGCTTGTAGCCTCCTCTCCATTTTTGAAAACGCTTCTGAACAAAAACAAGAACAAATTTTACAAACGGTATAAATTACTTAATTAATAAAAAGAGTAGTTTAGGCTTGGACTACGCTAACTCGGCGGAGTTTGTGCATGTATTGGAAATCTATATTATTAGACCAATAGATTTGTTTTCTTTATTGTGTGTTATACGAGGGTTTAGGATTAAGTATGAACTTGAAGGAGCTTATAATACGTGTAGGCGTGTATAGTTAATTATTCGTGGTAGGTTAAGGGGGTAGAATTTTGATTGACCTGACTAATACTAGAGCTAAATCAGCTCACAGAATTTTCGATTTAATGAAATATTAAATATGAGCGGACGTTCATATCAGTACCCACACCTTGTATTTGCGTACATTTTGTTAATATTCAGATAGAGAGTGCCTACATTTATTTATTTCTAGTACCACGAATCGTAGAAATGCATACAAATACAGAACTGTGTACTGCGACCATCCATCATCCCAACTAGTTCATCCTAGCCATTATGGATTTTACCTGTAGCTCGTTTAACACGTGATATATTTAGCACATTTTTCATATCAGATCAATGGGTGTTGTATATCGTAACGTGCACAAAGTTTGTTCAGTTATACAATAGCATATGATCGGTAACACCTAGCATTGCTATGTTGTATGTGTTCAACCTAAGCTATGCACAAATAATTTTTCATAAATCTTTTGAATCATTTTATATTACAGGATAAATTTAAAACCTAAGGAATATGCGTTTGGATGAAAATTTAAAATCATATTCTAACTCACGTAATACCAGGGTTTTACAAGCAAAATTAACGCATATCGGATAAAAAAAGAGGGGATAAGGTTTACTAACTCTTCTGCATTCCTTTAAATTGAATAGAGATGGTTTGAATGTACTCTGATGATTAAGGTTTTATTTTGAAATTCTATTTCCAAATATTTACAGTATCAAATACCGTGAAAGTATGGATGCGTGTTCAAAGAAAATACGGGTGAAACAGAACAGAAAGCTAAATTGAGATAAAAGAAACACTAATTGTGGCCGTTTACAAAAATAAAGCGTTTTCATTTCCTTCCATTTATAAAAATATCTGTATGGATGATAATCTAATACGTTATGGAAAATAAATAGAATAATTTATACATGCACAAGCATTTTTAAACCAAATTATAATTAAGCGTAGTATATAAGCAAACCATAATACATCAAAACGTTAAGGAGTAAAATAGTCAAATAATACATTAAGTACAGATAAAACTTTATCGTTCGTAATGCCTGTATGGAAATATATACATGCCTATATAAACACCTTCCTATTGAACAAGCTGGTTCCTGAGAAAACAGAAACTGTTGTGATCAACTCGTAGCTCTAACTACACATATTGAAAATAGTTTTCAAAAGGAGCTTAACAGTGGTTTAGTCTTTGTGGACCTTACTATAACTTACGAGACTTTTTAAAGTGATTTCTTGTGGGAGAATGGTTAAATTTTTGGTAAATATGTTATTGAATAAGAGATTCCAAGCTTTTGTTGGTGATAAGAAAAATTAATTTTCAACTCTTTCTTACTCTGGTGATTTCACATTAACTTACCAACATAAAAGTTTTGACATAATAAAACTAATTTATCGATCGATAACAATGCAAGAAAAGAACCCTAGATAATTTCAATGGTATTCTATTGAAACATAATTTCACTCCCAAATGCCTTAGTATTACTTTATTATTGTTCAAAAAACATACCGAAAATGTTCGACAAAGTTGAAACCGAAATTAATGTAATAAATAAATATCCTAATATAAATGACTAATTGAGGTATTAATGCGAAATCTCAATAACAGCAGAATATAGTTGTGCGTGTGGACAAAGAGAAAAAGTTCCTAACTTTGTTAGATGTAGAAACTTATCGTGTACCGTAAATGACTACGAACTTCTCATGAAAAGTACAATAATATGATTTACCAATGGCACAGTGTACCTAATCCATGTTGCGTATTTTGTTTTAGCAACACATCGTTGAAGAATTTTCTGATAGTGTACTACACAATGGTTTTCGTGAAATTCATTGTTATCACAAGCCTTAGAATGACTGACAAGACTGGAAGATCTTTAACAATCGAATGACAAAGTTTTTCATGGTTTCCATTGGCCTTCGAAGCAGATACTTTATTATCAACGTAAATTGGCTATGGTCGTAACAAAAAATAGTTCATAGTACATACACGCGCGCGCACATGCACACGCAAACGCATGCACACGCACACGCACATCCACATAATATATATATATATATATATATATATATATATATATATATATATATATATATATATATACAGGGTGACCCAATAGTGCGTATTCGGTCGATAGCTCCTTAGCCATTAAACCTAGAAGATAAGTTTATATACGAAAGTTATCTATTTTTATAAGCTGTATAATCTAAAAATAGTTTGATTTCTACAGGGTGTAATATAAGAGCGGTACAATATAGAACTTTTCATTTTTAAATAGAACACCCAATATATTATTTTATTTTTCGATTCTCCTTATAATTTTACATCTTTTTTATAAGGACTACTTACAAGCTAAATCTTACAGTTTTTGAGATATTTGCAAAGTTAGCTAAAAACTGACATTTTTATGTAGTAATTCAAGTAGGCGTATCTCAGTTATTTTTAAAGATAAAAAAATAATATTTGATACAGAATTTACTCATACATGAGCTTACTTTAATCTATTGTCAAAATTGGATTTTAATATACAGAGTGATCACAAAAATTAATTCATTGACATAAATTTGAAAATGCTATACCTTCATTTTTTTAAATGGCACACCCTATATTTTCTTATGCCTTATCTTCGTCTATTAATCGGATTTCATTTCTATTAAATATGTTCGATACCTATCTCTAATAGTTTCGGAGATATTTAAGTTTGTTCAATTATTTTCGTTGATAACACTGAAGAAGAGTAAAATTAGTCGGTCAAAGCAAGCTATGAATACATAAGAAACTAAAAAACATATTAACTGAAATGCAAACACTTAAAATTATAATAAATCATCAATGTGACCACCATTTTGAATTTGAAACTTTTATTGAAGATTTACCTTTACAAACCCTTAGAGAAATGTGGCTGCAATTAGATGGCGCTTCTCCGCATTTTAGCAGAAACGTTAGAAATTATTAAAATATCCAGTTTCAAAGCAAATGGATTGGAAGAGAAGGGCCTGCAAGATCGCCTGACTTGACAAAGCTGGACTTTTTTCTTTGGGGTTGGATTAAAGAAAAAGTCTATCAAACTCCTCCAACGACTGTAGATGATATGAAGGTAAGAATTAGAGACGTCATTCAAAATATAAATGTTTCCACGTTACTAAGTTTGTCGTTTACTCAAAGACTTCATGTTTGCCAGCAACAAAATGGTGGCCACATTGAACATTTATTATAATTTAAATGTTTGTATTTCAGTTAATATGTTTTTTAGTTTCTTATGTATTCATAGCTTGCTTTGACCGACTAATGTTACTCTTCTTCAGTGTTATCAACGAAAAAAATTGAACAAACTTAAATATCTCCGAAACTATTAGAGATAGGTATAGAGCATATTTAATAGAAATGAAATCCGACAAGGCATTAAAAAAATATATGGTGTGCAATTTAAGAAAATGAAGATATAGCATTTTCAAATTTATGTTATTGAATTAATTTTTGTGATTACTCTGTATATTGAAATCCAATTTTGACAATAGATTAAAGTAAGCTCATGTATGAATAAATTCTGTACCAAAGATTATTTTTTATCTTTAAAAATAACCGAGATACGCCTACTTGTGTTACTACATAAAAATGTCAGTTTTTTGTTGCAAATATCTCAAAAACTGTAAGATTTAGCTTGTAAGTGATTCTTATAAAAAAGATGTAAAATTATAAGGAGAATCGAAAAATAAAATAATATATAGGGTGTTCTATTTAAAAATCAAAAGTTCTATATTGCACCGCTTTTACATTATACCCTGTAGCAACCAAACTGTGTTTAGATTATGCAGCTTATAAAAATAGACAACTTTCGTATTTAAACTTATCTTCTAAGTTTAATGGCTAAGGAGCTATCGACCGAATACGCACTATTACTGTATATATATATATATATATATATATATATATATATATATATATATATATATACAGCTGTTCAGCGAGGAATGGGACAGTGCAATATCTCGAGAGCGGATGAAGATTTTAAATTATGAAAATATTTTTGTAAATATCTTCAAGGGCGCACATTTGTTGGCACAAAGATTTCAATCAACGCCCATCACCGCCAGGTGGCGCTATCTCACTTCAATTTTTAAATGCAATGCCTTATTTTTATTTCATTTTGGATTCTATGACATATTTGTGATGACTTTTATTAAGACTCCTACCAACCTATCTTTTGTAGTTTCTGAGAAAAAATAATCCTTGGAATTTTAGCACAAAAACGTAATTTCAGGAAATGCTCATAACATTTGAGTGATACAGACAAAATAGCAAATTTTATACCAAATGAATGATAAAAAATTGTTCTTCCACGAAAATAATGCAGATAGCGCCGAAATAATGCGATACGATGTACACTAAATTGTAAGGGGGACCAACTTATCACAGTCGTTGATTAAGAATCATGTGAAACATTTATCATGCCATGAAAACAAACGCGTAATGAAGTGTCTGTCAAGTTTCTGTCAGTTTACAGTTTCAGTTTTGAAAATCGTCTGTGCATCTTCAAATTCCATAATTATGTTTACGTTTTCTAACGAAGAATATTTTGATATGGAAATAATTTATGGTGAATGCAGAAAAAATGCAAGGGCTGCACAAGTATTGTATGCTGCGAGGTTTCCCGATCGACGCCATCCCGGAAAAAATACATTTGTTCGTGTAGCAAATATTTTGAGGGGAACCGGTCATTTTCCTCACCGTAAGTGCGAGAATCGCACAAAGACATCAACAGATGAAGCACACACCGTCGGTGTATTAGCAGGTGTAGCTTATAATCCTCATGTGTCTGTGAGATCTATTTCTGAAGAGTGTGCCGTATCAGTTGGTTCTGTTCATAAAATATTAAAATCTAATAAATACAAACCATTTAAAATTCATTTGGTACATGGACTGTATGCAGGAGATCAAGATCGCAGACTTAATTTTATCACCGGAGTTTTTATGGAACATTATGCGCAAGAGCCTAATTTTCTAGGTCGTATCGTGTGGTCTGATGAAAGTAATTTTTCAAACAATGGAATCGTTAATCGCCACAATTCCCATTACTGGTCGTCAGAAAATCCTCATTGGGTAAGAGCAACCAATTTCCAAGTGAGATGGAACATAAATGTATGGTGCGGAATGATAGATGACAAATTGATTGGCTAATATTTTTTTAATGGTACCTTAACAGGCCAACGCTATTTGGATTTTCTTGAAAATCAACTATCTCCTTTGCTTGAAGATGTAAATGTAAATCTGCGGCAAGTGATGTACTTTCAACAGGATGACGCACCGGCGCACAATAGCGCAATAGTGAGAAATTATCTAAGTAGAGTGTTTCCGCAAGGATGGATAGGTACAAATGGTCCCATTATGTGGCCGGCTCGTTCTCCTGACCTTAGTCCCTTAGACTACTTTCTTTGGGGACATTTAAAGAGTGTGGTGTATGAAACACCTTCTAGAGATGTAGAGGAGTTACAAAACAAAATTATAATTGCTTGTGCAAACATACCACGAGAAACTTTAAGAGCGGCAACTAGTGTTACGTTAATTAGGCGTTATCAGACGTGTGTAGAAAATGATGGAGAAATATTTGAATATTTAATTTAATTTGTATGCTTTCAATTAATAAAGTTCCAAAAATTATTTTTTTTCTCAGAAACTACAAAAGATAGGTTGGTAGGAGTCTTAATAAGAGTCATCACAAACATGTCATAGAATTCAAAAATGAAATAAAAAATAGGGCATTGCATTTAAAAAATTGAAGTGAGATAGCGCCACCTGGCGGTGATGGGCGTTGATTCAAATCTTTGTGCCAATAAATGTGCGCCCTTGGAAGATATTTACAAAAATATTTTTATAATTTAAAAATCTTCATCCGCTCTCGAGATATTGCACTGTCCCATTCCTCGCTGAACACGCTGTATATGGGGGACCAATAGTGCGTGGGAGGAGGATTGTGGGTTTATTAAGGAATATTTCAAAAGTTTGTTGATGGGATGTGGTGGGGTACCCTTAAGGCTACAAACGCAAAATATTTTCACTTGAATTGCAAAGTTTATACAGGGCGATTTATATCAAAATCGTATTTTTTTAAAAAGAACCCCCTGTATATTATTGCATATTTCTATTACTTGGTCAATTCTAGAGCGACTTTACGTACACAGATGGTACCTAAAATGAATCGTTTAGCCGCAATTCGTCATTTTTACAAAAAAGTATGTGTCTAAAAAAATTTAATATCGCTGTGATCACAAAACCTAGAAGTATATGACTCTGCGATGTTACTAGACATGAAATGTACTAGCGTTGCCAGGGCGGTCAAATCCGAATTCTTCTTACATTTAGAGAAATTCCTTTGTCAATTCAGAAAATTTTAATCAATGGTAACTAGATTTTTTCTAATGGAACAACTATTTTTTCATTTTTGCATCAAACGTGGAATTTTTTTATGTTTCTAACGATATAAACTTGTTGGTATCTATCTTCGGTAGATTTCTTTTAATTTCACAATTTCTGATTAATTTGCTGTATTTTTCAATTTTTAATTCGTATTATCTAGTGAACCGTCGAAAATAAACAAAAAACGATTCACATTATAACACATTATACATTAAGTAGAAAAACAAATACAAAATTACGAGCTAAAATAAAAATAAAATTAAAATGAAGGTTACTTTAACCAACGGTAAATTGATTTTTTCAAATGGAACGGCCATTGTTTCATTTTTGCGGATATTTTCACCTTTCTAACGATGTAAATTTGTCAATATCTTGTTATTTTCCGTAAATTTCTTTTAATTTCACAATGTATGATTAATTTGCTCTATTTTTCAATTTTCAGTTTCTATGAGCAACTAGCGGACTGTAAAAATAAACCAATTCCGTCACTTTAACTTTAGTTTGACATAGGTACTAGTTCGTGCTGCTATTTCGGGTTAGAGCTTTTTTTGAGTAGTTAACATATTTACTCATAAAAATGGCATGTCTTTCTCAAAAAGAATTGATTGATATGATTTTTATTCTTGGAGAATGCTCTAGAGATCTGTTTCTAGCGAGTCGAGTGTACCAAGCGGGATATCCTGACCGGGAGCGTCATCCAAGGGAAGAATCATTAAGAAATCTGTTAGAAAAATTTATTTCAACAGGAAGAGTTCATTACCTTGAAAACCACGAAAGAATTAAACCTGCGTTGAAAGAAGATAATCAACTCAATGTTATAACTGCGGTAATAGAAAATACACATACGAGTACACGAAAACTCGAAAGATATTTTCAAGTAAGTAGCACATCTGTCAGAAGAATAATTAAAATCTCAAGGAGACCGATTTTCAAAATAAGATTAATTTTTGCAATTGGGTCGAACAAAAGTTAAATGTAGATGTACAATTTTTGGATGAGATCATGTTTACAGACGAGTGTACCTTCCACCGGAATGGATTTGTTAACCAGCACAAATTTCATTATTACTCAGATGAAAACCCTCACTATTTCCGAGTTCACAGTCAAGAGAAATGGTTGATTAATGTTTGGGAAGGCATATTCGGCACTTCATTTCATGGTTCCTTTTTCTTCAACGGTATTTTAAATTCGAATTTGTGCTTGAATATCCTCGATAACAAATTATTTGGACTCCTTGAAGATGTTCTGCTCGTTTAAATTAGGGACCTGTATTTTCAGCAAGATGGCGCACCTCCACGCCGTGCCCGTGTAGCATGCATGAGGCGTAATACTCTTGTATATTAATTTTGTTGGTTTAACCCGCTCCAAAGAATAAAATTTGAGTTCTTATAAACTTTTTTATAATATCAACATTATTGCATAAAATTTGATATTGTTATCGTGAAACTGAAAATGATTACTTTTTATTACATTTTATTAAAATTATCATTTACTATTTAAATTTTATTTCGCTAGCTAATTAATTTCGGTTTGCGCAAATGAATTTTAAGATTTACGTTTACGAATTCCTTTCCTGATTGATAGTGAAAGTCAAAATAAAGAAACGGTCACTGTTATCATTAACCAAAATTATGCTCATTTCGATTTATTTATTTATCTGGATTCCTATTGAGTTAACTTCTTAAATAGATATATTCAATATTTGTATAAGCTTTTAATATTAATAATCTTTAGCAATAAAAGTAAATCAAACATTATACTAATTTAATTAAATTCCAAATCTGAATGAAAATGCATCAACACGTTGTTTAACAAACATAATTATATAAAATAAAACTTATAATCTACAATATAAAAGTAAAATCTTTATCAGAATTAAACGTTGTTTTTCGTTTAATTGTGATAGTCAAATGTACAGTTTCGAGAAATCGAACACAAAAACGTTTTATTTATTAACATAAACAAAAATTGTTCTTACTTATTTTTGTTGAAAAGCAGATGATGTCCTTATCTTTCCTTATACTTTTGTTGTAGCTGAATACTCTTCCAATTTTCTTCCATCAGTTAATGATTTTAGTAAATAATTGTTCGATGTATTTACACTATACAGTTTTTACTTGATTGTTGAGTTTTAATCACAAACGGCGTGCGCAACAAACTGCAAGTGACTAGTTATTATACTTTATATATCCATCGATTAATTGGGAACGCTTCCAACACGCACTTAAAACGCAATTGTAAACTATTACGCAATCTTTTTATTATCGCGAACTTGCCAATATTTGCACTTTTTACTATTTTAATAGGGAGGAAATTTTCTACTTCTTCCCTATTATACTGCTAATTAATTCTTATTTGCAATTTTCACACTTTATAGAGCCGCGGGGCTATACAATGTCATTTATGCTGCGGCGTCAATCGACCGGCAACTGTCAACTCTGATTGCTTATTTTATGCGACTCTTCTTGATCGCTTACTTCATACGACTGTTTTAAAAACTTCACATCATTATTATGACAGCATCTCATCCCTTCGAACTCATAAATGCACTTGCAAATGCAGTGTATTTTAAATATTTTCAAATTGAATATATAGGTAACTTATTGAAATACAAATAAACAATAACCATTTCTTTATCCATAAAAATAATATATAAGTATCTAGTCTCGCATAATTTAGCGCGAACTTTTGATTTTTTTTTAAAGCTCCCGTTACAAGCAAGTGAATATCTTAAAAATGCATTTGTTTATAAGTGGATAGGAAGGGCTGGACCAACACGATGGCAAGCCAGATCTCCAGATATTTCTCCTCTTGATTTATTTTTGTGGTACGTCAAGGAAAAAGTGAACTACCAACCACTGCAGAATATATGAATGACAAACAGAATCCGAAACATTTCTGCAACTATCAACCCAGCAATGTTAAATATGGTTCAAAATTCTTTTCGTCGTAGAATCCAAATTTGCTTAGAACAAGGTGGCAGACATTTTGAACATTAATCTTATTTTTCGTTCATAATTTTGTTTCTTGTGTTTATCTGTTTTTCCAATTAATAAGTTTTTATAACGTGGATCGTTCTTTGTTTATTTTCCATGGGTTACTAGACAATACAAACTAACAATTGAAACATAAAGCAAATGAATCAGCAATTGTGAAATTAAACACAAATTTACAGTGTTAGAAACATAAAAAAATTGCCGGTCCGTTTGAAAAAATCAAGTTACCATTGAAATGCAATAAAGTGAGAAAGCAATTTCTCTAAACATAAGAAGAATTAGGATTTGACCGCCCGGGGAACACTAGTACATTTTATGTCTAGCAACATCACAGAGTTATGGTCTTCTAAGTTTTATGATCACAGCGATATTCATTTTTTTTAAGACAGACATATACTTTTTGTAAAAATGACGAATTACGGCTAGACGATTCATTTTGGGTGCCATGTATGATACGTAAAGTCGCAAGTCAAATATTTCCGCAATATACGAGCAGAGGCGGGAGGAGCTCCATCCTGTTGAAACCATGTACTTTGGTAGTTTGGACCAGACAAACGTTGAATTTCAGGAACGATTAAATTTTGAATAACCAAATATCTATCAGTCGTTAAATTCCCTTCTATAAAAAATGGCCCTATAGTGCGTGTTCCATACCACCTTGCCTAAACATTTATGTTCTGAGGATGCTGGGAATGCGCCTCTCATACAATACGGATTTTGATCTGACCAGTACTTATAATTATGATGATTCACATTCCCATTTAGCATAAATGTCGCTTCACCAGAAAAAAACAATGTTATTGAAGAAATCATTATTCTCGTCTCACTTAACCATCATGGTCTCACAAAATTCCTTCTTCCACCGAAACGATCAGGTATAGGACTTCATACATAAGATGTATTTAGATTTATTCCGAGCATTAGAAAATTGAATAATATACATGATCTTCCGTTTGAATTATCAAAGTTGCTTTTAATTTTTAGTAGAAGCGGCAACACTGCATCACTGAAAATCTTTTGTTGGATAGAGTAAACTTCCCAACTTTCATCTATGTTACTTTACAAATAATTGAGAGTTTGAAAAATTTGGGACATACTGTATACGAGAGGAGCTCGCTTTGTTTATTTTATTTAAGGAACCTCAGCTTATTTCGTCTATTTAAATTGAAGTTACAAAATTCGTTTCCTTTTTTGGACATTAATAGCTATACTAACCATTGACGTAGTGTTTATGAAGTATATACACGAAACATTTTTAAATTTTTAAAATATATATATATATATATATATATATATATATATATATATATATATATATATATATATATATATATATAATATATATTTACACTTTTAAACGCAAGTCCAATAGTGCTTCGTTTTTGAGATACAGGGTGTCAAAGTTGCAAAAAACAGTTGATTTTTAAAATTACAGACTATGATAAATTATTGCTACTTACAGACCAGCTTAAACAAAATTTTACTATAATTACTAACGTAAAGAAGAGTTTGTTAAATATAAAGGTAAAGTCTACCAACATGCATAAAGTTTAAAACTATTAAAATTGTTTCCTTGACAAAAAAACATGCAATAAAATTAAAAACACGGAACGCGTTTCGATAGCTACGCTATCATCATCAGCTATCGAAACGCGTTAGGTGTTTTTTAATTTTGTGTGGTACGTGGGTGTATTTTGTTTGTTACATATCCTGCCACAGTTCTAGTGTTCCAGATTTTTCATGTTTCGTTGACATTGATATTTTACGTTATTGAGTTAACACTGTCATATTTAATTTAATTTTAAATAGTAAAAAAATAAGTGTGTGCTATAAATTATAAGCAAGGAGATGTATTATTATATAATTAGGATATAAGTTAACAAGAAATTATTATTATGGGTCAATTGTAAATATATTGTTAACTAGATTTGATTGTGGATTAAAATGGTACAAATGAGAATAAATCATATTAACGTTATCAATGTCCCGTTTATTATTTAAAATGTTTTGTTTTTTGTTAATGTGGTACGATTCTAAGAATAATCTTTTTTTATAGTTTGATTCTATTTTTAGGATTATGGATTCTTCAAAATTTGCTGTATGAGATGAGGTGTGAAGATGAGTCATTAGAGCACAAAAAGGTTTTACTAATTTTGGCGTCACTACGTTGTTGAGTTAGACGGGAACGTAACCATTAATTAATTAATAAGACATCTCCTTGTTTATAATTTATTACACACATTTAGTTGTTTACTAAAAATGAAATTAAATATGATAGTGTCAACTCAATAACAAAATGCAAATCTCAACGAAACAATTTTAATAGTTTTAAATAGTTTAATGCTGATTTGACTTTAATTCTATATTCAGCAAACTCTTTTATGTTAATAATTATAGTAAACATTTAATCAAGCTTTTCCGTAAGTGGCAATAATTCATCAATGTCTGTAATTTTCAAGTTAGTTCATATTTTAGATTCTTGAAAATGATCGAAACGAATAAATCGAAACGTAGGAGTGTTATCAGCAATAGATTTATTTTTAACTGCATTTTTAGGTCTTATCCCAAAATAACCTGTAACGTGTTTTATATATATATATATATATATATATATATATATATATATATATATATATATATATACAGTGTGACCCATTTCAATTGGAAGCACCCTGTAAAATGCGCATTATGTTAAGTGTCAAAAAGCGTATTGTGATGAAAATTTGACTTGCAAGGCACTCCATGATTTTTTTCCTTGTCAAAAAAAGATGAAAGTTTATTAGACAATTTTTTTTTTAAATTTGACTACACCACAGGATTCACAATTCTTATAAATAGAAACAATCCAAATTCAATAAAAAATATTCATTCACAACAACATGCAGATAAATTAGAAAACTCGCAATATGGAAATACGAATCGTAGTTGTACAGTAAAATCAAGTTATAGCACTGTCCGGTAGAACTGAACGGGTATCGGATTAACAAGGAGGATTGTCAATATATGGTTCTATTGTGCTTGAAACCGCCTTAATGCTTTGCTGTCTCGTACTTATTGTACGTGACAAAGAAAGATGGATATATTATGAATAATGCCTCTATTTCTGCCGAACAAAAGCGTTTGCAACTTTCACACATAATGACAAGGCAATAAGAATCAGATGCAGGTAGAATAGAAATTCAATAGGTATAATAAAATGCCAGTGGTTCTCAACACTGCTTTAACATTATATAATTTGTGAAGAAATGCAACTTTTGTATAATAAAATAATAATCGATTACTAATTACCTATAAGTAATTTCAATTGACACCTTTCACTTATACTTATAACAACAATAACAAATACATTTTTATTATAGTTAGTAAATATTAATTAAATTACAAAGATATACTTTTATAATTAAATGTAAAAATTATAATTTTCATTCGGCTTCAGATTCATCACTTCCTGAGTCATCAAAATCTTGGAAAAGATCATAGTCATCACTTTCTTCAGTGTTAACTGTGAAAATAAGAGGTCTTACTTCATCCACAATCTCTTCATTAACAAAAGTATCTTTAATTATTTTATCCTATATGTAACTACTAAATGGTATAATAATCTATTATTAATTACTTATTGTTACAGTATTGCATATTTATTTGGATTCTTTTGTAATTTGAGTACACTAAAACGTCATTACCATACTTAGGTATACAATGAACTTTCTAAATGTAAATTGAAATACCTATACTTAATCGAATATTCATTATTATGAATGGCTTTTATAAATGTTTATTATAAAAACTTGCATTCTTCCATAAATTTTAAATGTAATGTTAAAGCAGTGTTGAGAACCACTGGCATTTTATTATACCTATTTGTTTTTTATTATACGCTTTTGTTCGGCAGAAATAGAGGCATTATTCATAATATATCCATCTTTCTTTGTCACGTACAATAAGTACGAGACAGCAAAGCATTAAGGCGGTTTCAAGCACAATAGAACCATATATTGACAATCCTCCTTGTTAATCCGATACCCGTTCAGTTCTACCGGACAGGCTTTAGCAACTTATTCCGTTCTAAAGTTATAGCTCCGAAAATATGGTAAAATGGTATTGTTTAATTTTATTTATTAATAACTGGGGAGCATCCCCTGTATCTTGTATTTTCTAAGGACTTAAATAAAAATGTACGTTAGCCAATTATAACAACGCTTAAAAATTGTGTGAGCTTTTTAAATAACTACCTTTACTTTTTTTTAGTGTCAAAACCCTAATTACCTAGCAGATTCTGTTTAATCTGACTACGGCACTCGATATTAAAACCGTTTCGTACAAAATTACATTGAAATGATTTTGCTAATAGATAACTTAACTACAAATTACTTTTTAAATAAAGGTTAGGTAGGTACTCCTGTGTAACCCACATAAAAACCGAATTCACAAGTAGATTTTGTTTTTGTCATTTTATTCATGTTAGTTAATGTCTTTATAGTGTGCTATTTTCCAATAATGCACCTATTGTTAAACACGTTGGAAGCGATATAATGCCCCAGGGCATTATGAAATTACATAGTTGCGAAACAAACGTGACTGAACAAACGATTATATTTTTAGCTAAAATAAAGGCCAACGCACTTTGTTTATTACTAAAAATACGTATGACAATAAGTCTCAAAAATAAAATTCAATACCTTTTTTTAATTGAATAACACACTAAAAGGACATTAAATATAGAAGGCACCACGGGTATTACAGCAATAATGTCCTCTGTAAACGTACATCCCCCGGGCCAGAGGCCCTCGGGAGGTACACTGTTGACCTCGGGGCATTATGCATCAAGATGTCGAAAATGCTGTAAAAAATATTCGAAAATGCTGTAAAACATATTCGCAAACGTTATGATAAGTGTATGGCAATTAACGAATGTTTAGCCGATGCATCACACATTTAGATTGTTACTTTTATTAAGTGTAGTTGTGAATTTGTATTTGTAATGTATTAAATGTGTTCCCTTGTTTATTGTATTTCTTGTTAATTTCAAAAAAGTTCACTGAATTCAGAATTTTACCAAATTTTCGGGAGTTTTAACTTTAGGACGAAATAAATTACTGACTTCGGATTTCTAATGTACAACTACGATGAAAAAATTATTTAAATACCTGGTTTCAAAAATTAATATTGTTGTAACTTTGTTGTTAATGTATATTTTTCATGGAAGTTTCTATTTATAACAATTGTAACCCTGTGGTGTAGCCATATTTGAAAAATACAATTTCATAATAAACCTTTGCCTTTTTGACAAGGAAAAGAAATCATAGTGCCTTGGAAATGAAAATTAAATTATGAAAGTTTGTGCCAGAATACGCTTTTTGACACTCAATATAAGAAAAAATTTCGAGATCGGTTGAAAAATGCTCATTTTGCATCCAATTGAAATTGATATATATATATATATATATATATATATATATATATATATATATATATCTCTATCAACCAAGATTTGTGAAATTTACCAATGCTTTACATTTTTTATAAACCATTTCGACTGAGGTTGATGTACTATATGCATCACTTTAGATAAAGATCTACAATAATGGTAAAAATATTAAAAGTGGTTTAACTTGACCTTTGAGAATTCTTTCTTGGATTGAAATTCCGACATAACCAATATCATGTTCCTTTTATTTGTGTTAAAGTTTCAACCGTCGAACTATATGTTTGTTCATTAGACGTCCTACAATAATTAGTCATGATACTCATGATGTACCGGAAACGACTCTAAACTTCAAAACACGAATAATACTTTGGTTGGTGTATCTCACCTGTGACAAGTAACTATAATGATATCACAATTAGGCACTAACATTAATAGATTAATAATATGTATAATATTTGCCATTGTTGTACTAATAAAACAATGCTGTCTTTCTACTTTGTATATTGAGTAACATAATTCACATATTATAATACGCTTGATGAATATAATACTCACTTGGTTGGAAATCATGACAGCATCAACTATTCGAAGTCAAATAAAGCTCAAACGCTTACCTGTAAAAAAAGTAGACGATTAGTATACAGATATAGTGTGTATATATATATATATATATATATATATATATATATATATATATATATATATATATATATATATATATATATATATAAGAAAGAAAGTCAAAATCTATAATTTAACAATTTTATTTATCATGCACAATTTTACCAGGTTCAAATAAATTGTTATTCAAATGCTAATATTTGAGCAACGTTGCAGTAAAACACTGCATTACGAGGACATTAATATGCTATTCAAAGTTCGAAAGTTAAACTTTAGAAGTTTTCTTGAAAGTTATAGGTGAATGTTCATTACACATTTGTGCATAATAAGGGAAAATCGATTTAACAGTTTATACATGAATATTAGAACTTGAACGACCTTTTTTACTTTAACCTATTAACGGGTGCTTGAATAATTTTTTTCCAAACCGAAAAATCTTATGTGGCCAGCACATATCTTTCTTATACGTTAATATAGACAGACGCGGTAAGTAGATTTTTAACCCATTGAAATACTTTTACCATTTTTAACCTACATATACATATGTAAATATAGAAGGTAATGCAATCGACTCTTTTTTCACTAACACCAAATCGACTCATTTTGCAACGTTTGGCAAGGTTTCGCCAAGATCGGTCATGTGTCTGTGTCTGTGTCTGTGTCTGTGTCTGTGTCTGTGCCTGTGTCTGTGTCTGTGTCTGTGCCTGTGTCTGTGTCTGTGTCTGGGTCTGTGTCTGTGTCTGTGTCTGTGTCTGTGTCTGTGCCTGTGTCTGTGTCTGTGTCTGTGTCTGTGTCTGCGCCTGTGCCTGTGTCTGTGTATGTGTCCGTGCCCGTGTCCGTGTCCGTGTCCGTGCTTGTGTCCGTGTCCGTGTCGTCGTGCCCGTTCCGTGTCCGTGTCCTTGTCCGTGCTAGCTGTGCATATAATATATATATATATATATATATATATATATATATATATATATATATATATATATATATATATATATATATATATATATATATATAGATATTGGGTATCTCCTGCGTGGACGGAGGATTGCTCCTTAACTATTAGAGATACACCACCATTGGACCTACATTCTAAAAATATTTAGGTATATACAGGGTGATGGACAAAAATATGCCAACCCAAACCTGTGTTTTTTCACTGGAATACCCTGTATAATTTTGCATTTTTGGATTCACTGTTACATTTAGAATAAAAGTATAGAAATTTGAATCTGTATCACTAACCGTGTTGCAGATATCGTCACTTTAGTACCAAAATATAGTTAACTTTGGAACCACTATGCGAGCGGTGTCACCACGATTTTGAAAATCTGTTTATACCACCGACTATTAATAATAGTCTACTAACAAATAAACTGGGAAATTTTTCGAAAACACGCTAAACTATACAGATGTGCAAATTTTAAATGTTTTATACTATTATCTAATTTATTAAAGAGTTTCAAATTAATAGAATTTTTCTTAGCTATATTTAGACTAAAGTTTGGTACTGTAAGAAAATTAGCATTTCTTGTGTCACGTGTATGTCTGTCAGCACCTGTTTTAAGATTTGAAACGTTCTTATGCGTATCTAATAATACATAATAAATATAAACAGTAGGAACTGGCATCATTCTAAATTGTTTAAAATAGTCTTGACAATGAGCTTTATAGTCAACCTTGGCTATTATTCGAATTATAGATTTTTGTACTACTTTTATCGTGTGTACTGAGTTACCCCATAGAATAATTCCATAGCTTATTAAGGAATGTACAATAGCAAAATAGTACGTTATTATAAGATTATCCCTAATTTTCGTTTGCAGTTGTTTAATAAGGTAAATATTACTTGCTAGCTTTCTGCATAGTTGATGAACGTGAGTTTCCCAGCTAAGCTTGTTGTCAATAGTAATGTCTAGCAATTTTAACTGAATATTAGTCACCATATTTTTTTAGTTGTAAATATGACTTTGTGTATTTTATTATTTTATTAGCGTCGTTGGACAGTTTGTTAGTATTAAACCAATTTATTGTATGCTGTTGAACTGTTTTCGCCAGAAATTTTATTTGTTCAATACTGCCACCTCTGCACAGTACGGTACTATCATCGGCGTTTTGAATACACCTATGGGGCAGAACAATAGCGGGTAAGTCGTTCATGTAAACAATAAATAATAAGGGACCCAACATTGATCCTTGAGGAACGCCATAATTATTGTATAAAAGTGTGGAAGAAACGTTTTTTAAAGAGACACATTGTTTACGATCAATTAGGTATGATTCAAACAATTGCAGAAGTCTGCCACGTATTCCCTAACAACTTAATTTTTCTATAAGTAATGCTGGCACCACGCAATTAAATGATTTTGTTAAATCATAGCATAACGCGATTGTACTATTACTTGATTCAAGCCCTTCAATGACGTAATGGATAAATTTTGAGACTGCGTTTACGGTAGATAAATTGGCCCTAAAACCAAATTGAGAATTATTTAGTAACTTATCCTTATTTATATATTTTAACAGTCTTTTTTTAAGTAAAATTTCCATTATTTTACTAAAAATACATGTAATGGATATTGGTCGATAATTGTTGGCTGCCCCTCTATTACCTTTTTTAAATACAGGCACAATTTTACTAACCTTAAGGTTGGTTGGAAATATTCAATTTATAAAGTAATCATTAATCAGATCCGTCAAAAAATGAATTATGAAATCTATAGAAATGTTTAAAATTTTACAATTAAATCAGAGATATTTGATTTAGAAAGATTGTTCACCGTGTGATGTACTTCAAATTCTGTTACAGGTTCCAAATAAAATTATTGTTTTGGAGTTGAATTACTTTTAAGATAACTAGTAATATTATTTCCAGTATCAGGCAGAGAGTTTACGAGATGACTAGCTATTGAAGTAAAATGTTTATTCAAATCATCTAATGGTATAGAAACTTTGCTCTTTCATTAATATCAGTGTACTTCAATTTAACGTTTTGCCAGTTAATAACCGATAATGATTTTCGAAATTTAGTTATAAAAGAATTTGTAAACTTTCTTCTATAAACAATTTCTTTTGAAGTCTTATTAACTTCATTTATTGATATGAATTGCCCATAGTGGTCAAAAAGACATGCATGTAAGACCCCACAAGTCAAAATTTCATTTACATTTGTAATTATATTATCAATACAAGTAGCGGTGTTGTGATTTATTCTAGTGAAGTCATTTATACACACCTTCCGACCAAACATGTTTAATAAATTTAAAAAATAATTTAAAGTATTTATCAGGTTCATGAAAATTTAAGTTAAAGTCTCCAACAATGACAAGTTTATCATATCTTTTACTAAAATCCTGCAACAATTTTTCCATGATTTCAATGAAATTATCAACAAATCCTTAATTTAATTGGAAGTATTTCAACGGCGCATAATTCTACCTGCATTTCTATTACATACTTCTTTAAACAAATATGTTTGTACTTAATGTTATTACGGATAAATATGCTTAGCCCTCCATGAATGTGATTCTGTCTAGTAAAAAAACTACCAATATTGTAGAAATCTAATTTACAAAATTTTATCTGATTTTCGGTTATCCAATGTGCTGACAAGCACAAGACATCAAAGTTATATTTATCTAGAAATGAGGCTAATTCATTTATTTTATTTGATAGACATTGTATATTAATGTGGAAAATATGAAAATTATTATTAGTAACTACTTGATTACTAGAATCTTCTAAATGTTTTCTTTCGCTTATACAGTAAACATTATATATTATACTGTTCTTTTTTCTGCGAAAACTCTTTTGTATAAAGAACGTCTGATGCATACATAGTCGGGCCAAACCTTTGGATCCATTGCTTTTTGATAGTTTTATAAACTAACTGATAATTTAAACGAGGCTTTACGGGATGTTAAAATTTCACATTGTGCTTCTGGAAAATTTGGTTGTAAAATTTTTTTTAGTGGTTATACGTTTAAATTAATTTTGGGAATTCCTTTTAATGAATTTTCCTTAACTAGATCTTTTTTTGAACTTACTATTAGAGCTCTCTTTGATCTCTTTCCATTCTTAATAATAGGTGGTAGGCATGTATACTCCATGCCAGCCGGGGAGGTACCACAACCCTTACCATGGGCTCCTTAGTATTGGGTCTCCGGTTTTCTGAGCTCGGTAAGGGCTGCCGGTTACCTTTTCCATCATCCTTAATCTATTCTCATCCTTATTCTTCCTTCTCACCCTCACTGTCTTCCTATCGGATTAAAAGTCCCAAATTAAAAAATAAGATGGCTGTGGTCTCTGGGGTTATAAATTCCGGACGTAAAATCCTACCCCACTCGGATGTCCGGGAGAGGAGGGCCCAAGCGACCTCGGTCATCAAAAGTATCAACTTTCTGATTCACTACTGCAACATCCGCGGTATCAGGTCTAATCTTAATGCTATTCACCAAAATCTTGAACAATTGCAACCTGATATATTGTTTCTATCTGAAACACAAGTCTCCTCTGAAAGCTCCGAGTCACCCGACTTGCAATTTCCTCAATACCATCTTCACTCCAACTTTCGATATAAAGGAGGCGTATGTGCGTACATCAAGGACAGAATTGCTTGCAAGAGGGTTTCTTCCTTAGGAAATAAAAATTTTGACGTGATTTGGTTTAAACATTCTGGTCCTAATTTTGTGAAATTCTACTGTTGCATTTATAGGTCTCCTAATGACAGCAACTTTCAAGACTTCTTCGATTACCTTAGTATGAAAGTTGACTATCTCCTGTCTCAGTTTCCATCTTGCGATATCTCAATTGTAGGCGATTTCAATGTTCATAACTCTAATTGGCTTCAATTTTCATCTACTACAAATCCTGCTGGTCATAGTGCAGAAACATTTGCTATTTCATGTGATCTCACACAAATGATTTCTGAACCCACAAGAATCCCTGATAACCCTAACCATACTCCACATCTTCTAGATCTCTTTCTTACATCAAACCCTCTTGTTTATAAAACTTCCGTTCTTTCGCCTTTAGGTCTTTCCGACCATTGTCTAATAAAAATCATTTCTACTGTACCTAATTCCACTGTTGTTCGCAAAACCGATAGAACCTTGTGGTGTTTTAAGTCACCTCGATGGAGTGATTTACGGGATTTCTTTGCAACCTTTCCATGGCGTGAATATTGTTTTAAGTCGTCCTCTTCTTCGGACATCGCTCTTTCAGTATCTGAAGTCATCCTCATGGGAATGGAGTTATACATTCCGAAAAACAGTACCGTGTAGGTCATTCACGTTCCCAACCCTGGTTCAATAAGGCTTGTTCTGATGCAATATCTTTAAAAATAAATGTTACATTAAATGGAAAGCTAATAAATCGGTTGACAGTCATGTACAATACGTTGGTGCTAGAAATATCTGCAAAAGTGTCATCGCTAAAACTAAAAAGTTGTTCGAACAACGAAAATGCAATGAACTAGCTACATCTCCTTTAGGCAGTCGTAAATTTTGGTCTTTAGCAAAAGCCATTAGTAAAAACTTTCGAATTTCCCCCCCCCCCCTGACATCTATTGACGGATCGGTAGTTGCTGATTCTGTAGACAAATCCAACGTTTTTGTGGATTTGTTTGCATCAAACTCGTGTCTCAATGATTCTGGAAAAGATGTGCCCCTAGTCAACTCTTCTTCATACGTTATGAAACCAATTCATTTTCGGTACAAGCTCTTGGAATCGATCATCAGTAGGCTTGATCTCAATAAGGCGACTGGCCCAGACGGTATCCCAGCTATTGTCTTAAAGAAATGTTCCCCCGAACTAGTACCAGTCCTATCTAAGCTCTATACGATCTCTATATCTTCTGGGAAATTCCCTTCATCATGGAAGTTAGCAAATGTTCAACTTATTCCCAAAAAGGTGATAAGACCGATCCTCAAATTACAGACCAATTGCCATCACTTCCATTTTGTCTAAAATCATGGAAAAAGCCATCAATCAGCAACTGCTCACGTTCCTTGAAACTAACAAACTCCTTAGTGACCACCAATATGGGTTTAGGCAAAGTCGTTCAACAGGCGATCTTCTTTCATATGTGACCCAAGTTTGGAACAATACAGTAGAGCAGTCCGGTGAAACAGTTGTAGTCGCTTTAGATATCTCAAAGGCATTTGACCAAGTTTGGCATAAGTGTTTACTTGCCAAACTCACCTCGTTTGGGTTAAATGATACGCTCATCAACTGGGTTTCTAGTTTCCTTGATAAAAGGCGAACACGTGTCGTAGTTGATGGCTTTTTTCAAAAGAAGTTAGCATTAACGCGGGCGTACCACAGGGATCCGTTATAGCGCCTACACTTTTTCTGCTGTACATAAATGACCTTATTTCTTCAACAACTAACCCCATCCATTGCTTTGCTGACGATAGCACTCTTCACTGTAGTTCATCTCAGTCTACTCATAGTGATAATCCACCTTCTATGTCAAATCAAGAAATTAAAGCTGAAATGGAAAATTCAATCAACAAAGACATTCAACGTATTCTCGAATGGGGAAGCAATAATCTAGTTAAATTTAATGCTAACAAAACTCAGTGTTGCCTTATGTCCGCCAAAAAAGATCGATCATTTCCTGTTGTAAGTTTGAATGGCTCAGTTCTTAAGCTTTCAGACTCTATTACTCTGTTGGGTATGACTGTATCTTCAAATCTCTCATGGGTTGACCATCTTCTGTCAGCTACCAAAACAGCTGCTCGTAAAATAGGCTTTTTGTATAGATCTAAGCAGTACTTTACCTCTCGACAACTCCTTTTGTTATATAAGGCCCAAATTCGGCCTCATCTGGAATATAATTCTCACCTCTGGGTTAGTGCTCCCCAATACGCTCTCTATATCGTTGATCGTATTCAAAAGAAAGCGATTAGGCTTATAAATAACCCGTCCTTAACTTCTCACATACAGTCCCTTGAGCATAGAAGGATGGTTTCAGTTCTTTCTTTGTATTATCGTTATTACAACGGCTATTGTGCTGGTGAATTACATTCCTTGATACCATCTCCGGCTATCTTTGCGAGAAACACTCGGTTCGCTCATTCACATCATCAGTATGCAGTACAAATCTCCACTTGTCGTACCAAACGGGCGCAATCCACATTTTTCTACACGGCTTCTAAACTCTGGAATGATCTCCCTAGTTCCTGTTTTCCTCTCACTCATGATATGAGAAAATTTAAGGTAGCTGTTCATAGGCATCCATTGGCAATTCATTATCCCTCTATCCATCCTCCTAAGTGTTCCTGAGTGCTTTAGCACGATAGGCCTTATTTAGCCTGTTCAGGTCCACAATCATAAAAAAAAAAAAATTCAACTTCAGTCCATTCCGGTTTTAACACTTGGGAAATACCAGTATTTTCTTTAATTGTAATATACTGGTCACACTTCGACTTAACGGCATTATCTACGGCAGATTGCACGTGCTTATTATTTATAACCGTATCAGTTTTTCCTTTATTCATATGATTTACCTTCACATCATTTTGATTGATAACCACTGATTTAGATTTCGGTACTTGTTGGCCTTGATTTGTACAATCTTGCATCGTAATACCTTTTAAAGATTGACTGCAGTGTTGCAATAAACAAATTTGGTTTCGTAATTCAGCGATAATAGCATTTTTTGTTTGATAATGTAATTAAAAATACGTGCATCAATTTTATTATCATCATCAGTCACATTTTTAAAGCTTCAAAGGATTTCTGATCAATTTCGTTGTCACTAGTAACAGGTTCTTCACAACATATAATTGTATCGTCATTGAGAAAATTAACAGATTTCATTAATTTAGAATAACTAACATGAAACATTTTTTTACATTTTGCACATTTTAGACCACTAACCACTTTTGATTTACACTTTCTGCAAGAGATCGTAACAACGCCAGTGCTTTATCCCGTCGCCATTTTATCTCCCAAAATAGGTTTCATAGCCATAAGACGGGATTGATGCTTTTACGTAAAAATATTCTAAAATACAAATTTACTATGACCATAGAATTCAACAAAACAAATCAGGTAGGCTAGCCGCTCGTAATAAAGAGGAACAATTGCATCTATTGTTTTGACGCTTGTGTAATCATTAAAATATTGTCCCATTAGTTTGTGTGTTTTTGGATTGTCGTTTTGTCAATTTTGGTATAAAATGAATTATTCCAAAGAAGAAATGGCCGATATGATCTTTATTTAAGGCGAAGCTCAAAGAAATGCTTTGCTGGCTACCCGTTTGTACTGTGAACGATACCCAGATAGAAGACAGCCGCGGGAAGAATCGTTTATGAATGTAGCTGAAGGATTTATAAATTCTGGAAGTGTGTGTTATCCCAAGTACGCAAAGACAAGCCCAAAAGAAGTTATGGCATCTGTTATAGAAAATCCGCAAATTAGTACCAGAGAGCTAAGTACACACCTAGACCTAAATAGAAATACAGTTCGCAGCTTTATTTAAAAAAAAACAAATTGCATCCTTATCATATCGAGCAACATCAAGCTCTAAGTGAAATAGATTTTCAAAATCGTGAATCTTTCTGCCAATGGGTAACTACTAAAGTGAATGAAGAACCCAATTTTGTTAATAACATTCTATTTACGGATGAGGCAACTTTTCACAATAATGGCAGTATTAATACACATAACTATCATCACTATTTAGATACTAATCCACACATATTAAGAGTTGTTGATCACCAGCATCGATGGTCAGTTAATGTGTGGAGTGGTATAATCAATTTTAATGTGGTTGGACCTTTTTTCTTTGATGGGAGTCTTACTGGAGAAAGATATTTACAGTTTTTGGAAAATGATTTACCCTAGCTTTTGGAAAATATCGAGGTAGATAATATTCGTACGATGTGGTTTCAATTGGAATCAAAGTTAGGCAATATCTCGATAAAAATTATCCGATGAGGTGGATATGACGAGATGGTGTGCAAAACTGGCCACCCAGATCACCGGATCTTACGCCCCTTAATTTCCTCCATTGGGCCTACGTTAAAGAAAAAGTTTACCAACATCCTCCCACCACAAGCGAAGATATGAAAAATACAATTAGAGCTGCGTTTCTATCCATTTCGCCTCTAATGATGTTGCGAGTGAATCTTCCGTTTACTGAGCGAATTGCAAAGTATTTAGCTAGGCGTGGTCAGCATTTTGGACATTTAATTTGAATTTATGGTTTTGTTCGTTTATTTTTACTTGTTCGACTTATTTTTAGGAGTAGAGAATTATTTGATTGTTTAGTTGTTAATTAAGTTTTCCTATCAGTTAAAGAATTTATTTGCCATTCGTATTTTCTTATTTGCTCTGGATTTTGTTTTATTTGTTCTTCTGTATGTCAATATTTTCAAATGAAGCGGCAATATCTCAACAAGTTCCCATCATCTTATGGCTATGAAACATATTATCAATTTGTATCTATTTTCCACGGGGAATCGAAATATGAAAAAATATACAGGGTGTTGCATTTGAAAAAATTGAGAAAAATTACATTTCGCGTAAGTTAATCATTCAGTATAGTTTTACAAGTTTTCGAAAAATTTCCTAGTTTGTTAGTAGACTATTATTGATAGTCGGTGGTATAAACACATTTACAAAATCGTGGTGACAACGCTCGCATCGTGGTTCCAAAGTTAAGTATATTTTGGTACTAGAGTGACGATGTCTGCATAACGGTTAGTGATACAGATACAAGTTTTATCATTTTTTTATATAATTAAACGATATAATTATTGCATCTCAGAAATCTAGAATTAATGGATACATTTAATAATTTTCACCCCAAGCTTAAATTTTCAGTAGAAACTGAAAAAAATGATAAAATTTCCTTTTTAGATACTATGGTTATTAGGGACGAAATAAAAATTGATTGGTATCAAAAACCTACTCACAGCTGGAGATATCTAAATTTTCACTCCAATCATGCACTTCAAACTAAATTAAATGTAGTTTGCAACATAATTGATAAATGTTTGAAAATTTCAGACCCCATTTTTAGAAAAAAAAAAAAAACAAATACAACACATCATAGGAGCTTTTAAAAAAACAATTATTCTCCAAAAGTAATATTAGGCATGGTCAAAAAAAAGAGTTAATTGTTTTTATAATAATTTTAAAACAGACGTATCTAATCAAAAGTATAAGTATATTTCAATCCCTTACACGAATAAACAATCTTTAATTTATAAATCTTTAGCTAAATTTAAAATAAAACCAGTGTTTGAGTCACAAAATAAAGGCTCTAGGTTATTTTCAAAATTAAAACGTGTTACACCGTGTAAGAAAAAAACAAATATTATTAACCAAATTTCATGTAATAATTGTCAAAAAATATATATTGTAACTACAATGCAACCTTCAAAAAATCGTATTGTACAGCTTTGGCCAAACATTCCGTAGAAAAAAATTACTTATTTGATTATAAAAACACTAAAATTATAGGCATAGAAAATAAATTTTCTAAATTTTCGAAATTATGTATATGAAAATTAACAGTGATACAGTATGTAATAGTAAAACCGACTTGGAAAAGTTACCTCAATGTTATAATTATATTTTAGAAAATTTGTAGTAGGTGTATAGTAATGTGTAACGTTTTTGACATTTATATTGTAGCGTTAATTAGTTTCTTGTAAAAAGTTGAAGTGATTTTTTTGTTGTTGTTATAATTTGCACTGAAGAAGATCAAACATATGATCGAAATATATGCAAGTCTAAACATAGTGTTTTAGTGTTGGATCGAAGTACCACAAATTAAGATGTATTATACATTTTATAAACGTCAAAATAATTTTCTATTCATATATATATATATATATATATATATATATATATATATATATATATATATATATATATATACAGTGGTGTCCAAATAAATAAGTGGTGTCTGAATATTGTCACAGTGAGAAATTGTCACGCTCTGCATTATTTATGGCGATTAAAACATTTTGAAAAAAATGTAAAGTACTTTCTGTGCACTGAAGACATGGCCAATAACAAATATTATATATAAAACGCCACACATACCGAATAACACAAAATTAATTAACGTTTAATGTATAGTTTGTTGGATTTTGCAATATATCCTTTCTATACTTCCCTCGTATTCTACTTCAGAGCTTAACATTGTTAATGGTAAGATGCAGTTGTTCAATAGTGGTTAAAAGTTAAAATATTGTTGCACGTTTAAACTAAGCTGTAGTCTTAAATTTAATTACATTACCGCTAAAAGGATTAAATCTAAGAGCTTCAAATACTATTTATTTTGCAAACAAGATTTTTCTAAAGCAGCACAAAAATGAAATAAAATAGAAACCATTCTACTATTCACATACACAAAGCCGTACATAGGGTCAGCATATACACACAAATGAAAATAGGATTGAACAAAGTTTAGTCTTGTTAAACTAGTTTGTATTTATACAATGTAAGTGTAAACTCTTTTAATGGAGACAAATATTGCTATTGCTAAGTGCATAACGCAGTGGATAAAGTCTCCGTATTATGCATATATTGTCTGTTATTTTAGTACTTATGATATACAGTTTTTAATGTTTCAGTTTTGCAATTATACGAGTTGGAGGTAAAACGGACCTGTGTACATTTAACCATACACACAGTAAAGATCACCTAACATGTATAACAGAACTTTATTCCACACTCCATAGCAACTTTTGGACTGTAACCGTTTTACAAGAAAACGACATAGTTGTTTTTTGAAATATCTCGTGTAGAACAACACACGAAATTCCAACTTACAAAATGGAAATTGAGATAAATTTAATAACTTTAATTATTCTGGATAATTATTTTTTTGAATAATTGTCCAAACACTTTTTTAATACGTACATAACGGAAATGGGCAGCGTTACAAAAACAAAAACAAGAATCTATTTCATATGGACGAATAAACCTTCATGTCAGGCAGAGGTTAATAAACATCGAGATGCTAACTTAACAAAAATCCCAAAATCGCTTTTTTGTATGAAAATATCGATAATACAGTTTAAGGCATTTTCAATATCATTGGATTAATTTTTAATGCATCTTGGCTTCGCATTAAAATACTTTACATAGAAAAGTTATATGAAATTCAATTATCGTTAAAAAATGTGTCTTCACACTTAGAACAGCTTGAAATAAACCAGCTAGTTGACATGATTTTTATAATTGGATGTGCTCAACAAAATTGTTTGTTAACTCAACGAATATATGCGATATCCTGACAGAAGACAACCTTCAGTTAGAAGTCTGGAAAAACTTTAACAAAAAAAACAGGAACTGTGAAAAGAGGAAGACAACAAGTGGTGAAGATGAATGAAATATTTTGCTATCAGTAAATGAGGAGCCGTCCACTAGTTGGACTAAAATATCAAGAGAAGCTAATGTACAACGATCTACTATTAACAAGATTTTAAAAAGTAATAAATATCACGACTAGAATATATCCTTTCATCAAGAACCGTTGGGGCCTGATTTCAAGACTAGAAAAACATTTTGCAGTTTAAATGGAAAGGATATCACTAACTATATATATATATATATATATATATTATATATATATATATATATATATATATATATATATACAGGTCGTTATGTGACAAAGTCCCATATCTCCTTTATTTAAAGAGAGCTTAGAGCATTCGATATCCGATTTCAGATTTACGATCGGTCAATTGGTTTTGAAAATATCGGCGAAAAACCGAAAATGGCGGATTTCGTGTTTCGCCAGTAAATCCGAAATGGTTAATTTGACAGCTGTCACAATGTGAGATTATTCGGACACCTTTTTAAGACGAATAAGATGGCGTGTATGACATATCACAATCGTCTTTTGTTATCCCACAATCTGCCTCAACTTTCATTTTTCTTATGGCTGCCATATTGGATTTTTCGATTTTTGGAAAGAGCGCAATATTTCCAGTTTAGTAATGTCTCACAAGTGCATAAAAGATTAGAGTTTCATCGTAATATCACACTTTCTAAAGTTAGGTCTTACTTATTATTATTAGTAGGACATGATTTATTTGTCAGTAAAATTGGGTTTTATTTCTTCCATATAAGGTGGCTCTGACTTTGACGTTAAATAATTCAAAGTAGTGTTTTCATAGTAGTACGCTTTTCTGTCATTAAAATCATAAACGTGACACAATTGTAAAAGCCTGTTGAAAATGGCCGGTATTCCCTATTCAAATGAAGAAAAGTTTGACATGTTAGCGCTTTACTTGCAGTCAAACAGAAACCCAATTATAGCGAGGTATTTGAAGATGGACCCCGAACGACGGCAGCCTCAAAAACCCACTTCAGAAAAATTGTAATTAATTTAATTTATTGGGGCCTTCGAACAACCTAAAAGCGGATACAAATGATAATGAAAATGTGACAGAAACATTTTACAAGTTGTCAACGAAAACCCCAGTGCATCGGTAAGAACGGTAGAACGGTAATTCGTGTCAAAATCAACGGTACAAAGAGTGTTAAAAAGAACTACTTCCATACAAACCCACAATAGTTCAAGGACTGAAGGAAACTGATTTTCCAAGACGAATGCGCTTCTGAGTGGTATACTAGAATGTTAATGAAACCTGATTTTGTTAATCATGTCTTGTGGTTTGAGAGTAGGTTTACGAATTGTGGGTTTTAATAAGCACAACATTCATCATTGGGCTGTAGAAAACCCTCACGAAGTGGCAGAAGACGTCTACAGACCAGATTTGGAAGTAACGTTTGGTGTGGGATTATTGGTAATTTAATATAACTACCTATTTTAATTGGGACCTATGTATTATAAATTATTAATCATTGCAGAAATCGACTTATAGGACCATTTTTGTTTGACTATAACTTAAACGGACAGAGGTACTAGAGCTTTTGAAACCAGGTTGTGCCGGATTTACGAGCTACTCTCACCGAAGATGAGTTCAGAAGAACCTGGTTTCAACAGGATGGATGTCCGGCACACAACACCATTCAAGTCAGGAACTTCTAAGGGAGCAGTTTGATGAAAGAATTATTGCATTAAATGGTTCAATATCTTGGCCTCTAGATCCTGACCTTTCACCCTTGGATTTCTACCTCTGGGTCACAAGAATGAGGTCTACGAGTTTGATCCTCCTGCGACCATAGAAATCCTGAGACAGAGAGTTTTGATACATTTAGAAATAGTGTTAACGAAAATACACTTGCTAGGGTTGTACGAAAAACAGTCACCAATTGTCAAAAATGTCTCGATGTAAATGGACGTCATTTTGCAAATCTGTAAATTAATTGTAATTGTAATTTTATTATAGGTTGTTCAAAGGTTCTAGTATTAATTAAATTAAAGATGATTTTTCTGGCTTTATTTTTAACACACTCATAGCTGGGAATTTGTCGCAAAGCATCTGTCTTGTTGAGAGGTCGTTATTTAATTTCATGTTTTATTGAAATTCAAAGAATTTTATCATTATTTATTAATGTTATTTTGCGACAAATAAATCATGGCCTACTAATAATAAATAAGACCTAACTTTAGAAAGTGTGATATTTCGATGAAACTATTCTTTTATGCAGTTGTGAGACATCACTCAACTGAAAAAATTGCGCTATTTCAAAAACGAAAAATCCAATATGGCGGCAATAAGAAAATGAAAGTTGAGGCAGATTGTGGGATAACAAAAGACGATTGTGACATGTAAAACGCCATCTTATCGTCTTAAAAAGTGTCCGAATCACATTGTGAAGCTGTCAAATTAACCATTTCGGATTTACTGGCGAAAAACGAAATCCCATTATCGGTTTTCGCCGACATTTCAAAACCAATTGACCGGTCGTAAATCTGAAACCGGATATCGAATGCTTAAGCTTCCTAAAACTTCCCATTTAACCTTTGCCGTAAGTATAACAGAAGCCAGATCCCTTTAAAGAATTTGGGACAATTATATATATATATATATATATATATATATATATATATATATATATATATATATATATATATATATATATATATATATATATATTAAATGGTATCATGCGGTTAAAAACTGAAAATGACTATTTAATTTAAGCTTGAAATACTTTGTTTCTTCATCAGGAATCTGTGTAAATGAAATAAGTAAGATATAATCTGTTAACATCATAAGATTACTTACTAAATGCTAGAATTATAAACTAACTAACATTATTGTACAGTAGTTGATGAATACAATTACGATTACAATTTAAAATGATCACTTAAAAAGATAGTTATTGAAGTATTTCAAAAGCTTGAATTAAGTAGTCATTTTCGTTTTTAACTAGACCGTATCCCGATACGGAATATATATGTGTATATATATATATATATATATATATATATATATATATATATATATATATATATATATATATATATATATAATAAATACAGAGTGTATAGGAATACTAGGGCACCGACTTACTTTGCTGTATATTAAATAGTATAATATCCTATTTTATAAAAAAAACTAAAATTCACATTTTTTCGAGATCTGTCAAACTTGGAAATAGTGCCAGTCGATAAACTAAGCTAAGATAGGGACATGTAAGTGGTTTGCCATAAATGTCAAAATGTCAACTATTTCGGAATTGCGGCCCTCCAAATTCGAAAATGACGTTTTTCAACCGCCATGTTCTCTAAAACAACGAAGTATTAACATAAGATACGCTACATGAAACCAACGTTACGTTACATGAAATACCAAAATTGTATAAATACAAAATGAACAATAACATGTTTATTTAAAATAGCAATTTATGTCGTTTTATTCCTGTACACCCTGTGTAAATGAATATATTTAAAATTCCTTGTATTTATGCATACGACTGACATTTTCGTAAGTCTTGCGGTTTTATCGCAATATTCCAAAGAACGGGTTATGTGTATCACCTTGTAAGGCAATGTATTACATATTAATCTATACGTAAAATGCAAACGTTTGGTTGAAATTTTTTACTTCCTGCGTTAAATGTAATCAACTCATTGATGGAATACCATGACCAGCTCTTACTTAATCAGCAATTTTTTTAGTTTCTGATTTACCTGGAATTACTTTTGAAATTGATTGAACAATATTGACGATATTATTTTATTTTGATCAATACGTTGCTCAACTTTGTTCAATTGATTGCAACCTATTTTGTTACGTTTTACTTTTGCACAAGCCCTAGCAAATGAAATGTACCATCTGTCGCGTGACGCATAACATCACTACATATAATTTATCCATACGATTTTGTTTATTATCAATAGCATTACACAAAGGTGAAGGTTTAAATTATAATTAAAAATTGCAAAGGTTGCGTTGAAAATGTTAAGACTGTAAATTGCTCTTTTAAACGAGACTAAGAATATTCGAATCCGTTGAGTGGTCAAGAGCTATTAAAATGTAAATATTGGAAAATGCATTGGCCTCCCCCTTATTTGTTAGGAGAGATACGCAAGATGTCGCAGAGCAAAATGATGCGGTATCACCAAGCTCTCAAATGATATTTTGAAAGTTATAGCTCAAAAACCAATTTTCCGAGATACCTTGAAATTCATGTTTCTTCGTAACTAGCAATTACGCGCCCTATCGGTCGAGCTACGAAGTTCATAATAATTTCCAGCCATTTCTCTTACTTGCTTTACTTATAAGAATTTGTTTCTCAAACCTTTGTCGAGATAGAGCCCGTCCGTACCCTTATCCGGACACCCGGTATAATTCGGAACGCGTACCAATTATAATTTAGACGGGTAATGATTAGGGATTTAGTTTGTCACGTGCTATCAACAATTAAAGGATTTTGTGACTTTTGAGTGGTACATACATAATTTCAAATGGAAAACCTGTATATTTTTTCATTTTTGGATTTCCTGCAGTGTTCATTAATCTGTAATACCGCTATGCTTTAATTATCAATAGATTATGAGATATTTTTATTTTTCTCGAAAATGTTACTCTTAACTTACTTTCTGGAGTTACTATAAATTTTCAAATGCTTATATTATTCAAAAAAATTATAAGTAATTAGAAGTCATTCATAAGCCGAGTATCGCATATTACTAATAACACAAGAAACAGAAAAAAGGGTGTTACAATTTGAAAATAATTTAAGCAGACATTTATTTCATCACAAAATCAGTGGAAGGTAAGGAACTAAAAACTTAAACTATTTCAATTATCTATGAAAAATGACAATTTTTGGATATATTTATTAGGTTGAGTTTAAAATAATAGATTTTATGTAGTAACGCTACAGGAGAACTAGTAGGTCATTCAAGAGATTCCATTCTCCTATTCTATTGACCTGGACACGGCAGTAGATATTGCTTAACTCAGAATTTAGTACTTTGAGGTCTTCCACATACCTCAAATAGAATTTAATTTTTTTTCGTATTTTAACAATTTTTATTTTCTAGTTGAATATTTTTTGGGAAATCTAGTTAAAAAAAAACTTAAAAAAGTATTTTTTACCAAAATAAAGGTGTATTTAATTCAAATGAATCTGTTGCTATTTTTCGTGTTTTAATTTTAAAAACTAAAATGATGCTTTTAATAATAAAATATTTCAAGCGCTTTGATGATAAAAAATGATGCTGCAGTTAATAAGTAATTTTGTTTGTTAAAGCTTATATAAATAACTTGTGCATTAAAATTTCAAATTTGTTTATCAAATATATGTATGTTGTAAATCAAAGTCCTTTGTTTTGCTTATAGTTTTCAATATCTACGTTAATTTCAAAAACCAGTGTACGAAGGATGGTCAGAAACACATAAATTTGCTGTAAATGTCCCATTTTCAGATATTTTATCTCACTTACGAGTAAAGATAAGAGTTGCGGTTTTCCAAACCGTGCTACTTTTTGTGATAAGAACGCTCATAAACAAAACTGTCATAGCCCGCTACATTGCTGAGATACAGGGCTAAATTGAAAATATTGCATTTTTAAATTTTATCTCCGTTATCCTTTAATGTATGGCACAGGTAAAAATTGGTTTTTATACAGTTTTTTACGTAAAATCCAGTGGCGTAGTCACATTTTTGCTGTAAGCTGTCTTTTTTAGCTATATAAAACTTATGGTTTTTTTTAACGGAACACCCTGTACATTTGTCTTGCATTTGTAGAAATTTTGTAAGTTTTACAAAAATATATAATACATGATGTGTATTTTGAATAATAAACCTAAAATCTATGATTTCACCAAATATGCGTAATAACATATTGTATATTATATAGCATTAGAATTACTAGTCGTGAGTTAATAGTAGAACACCGACACTTGTCGCCGCCATCTTGGATTTTGACGTCACAAGCCCGCCCACGTGGGGACCGGTTTTTCCACCCTTATTTTTATCTTACGTGTAGGACGTGTTTTTCACCTATTTTGCACATCCACGTGTGAGACAGGGTTTTCCACCTTATTTTACTCCACGTGTACGACCATTTTCATTATTTTTACTCGCACGTGTACGACGCATTTTCATCCCTATTTTACACTCGCGTGTGAGACCGTATTCATCCGTTTTTCATCCCTAATTATTTTTATATACCCACGGTGAGACCGTTTTCCACCCTTATTTTACCTTACGTGTAGACGCATTTTCATCCCTATTTTTACACTCGCGGTGAGACGTATTTTCATGCCGTTTTCATACCTAATTATTTATATACCCTCTGAGACCGTATTTTCAACCTGTTTATCCCTAATTATTTTTTAATACACCCACGTGTGGACCATTTTCAACCTTTCTTTTTATCCCTAATTATTTTTACTCGCTTACGTATAGGACTGTATTTTCATCCTTATTTTTAATAAACTTATGACGCCGTTAAAGTTGTCACCTAAACATGCAACACTGCTTTATTTTGTCACAAGACCGCCTGCGAGGACGTACATTTCAACCCTGACAGTATTTTCAACCTTTTTGTTTGTATTAAGAGCCCTTTTGGGGGGAGCCCCTAAAGGATAGGCAAATGCGCCACGTAGGATCGTTTTTTACCTATTTTTAAGGGTTAATAAACGGTAGGATATTTTTGGTAAAAAGCTAATCAAGGTAAAGGAATAACGTTTGATTTTAAAATACACTATTAAATTCTATAACGATAATAAACAGTTAATGGCATTGCATAATCAGCTAATTACCCTGTTGTTGTCATACAATGTGAATGTACGGTTTAGCGACTATTTAATATGAATTGAATTTTATCAAATGAGATTGCATAATTGTTTTTATTAAAATCATTATTAGATTTCTTTTAAACCCCATCTACAGATTGTGATCCTCTACTTGGTTTAAAATTCACTTGAATATATTTTAAATGAAATTATTTAAAAATAAAACGTGTAATTAACTAATTGATTAACCTGCTTACAGCAATAGTAATCACTGAAAATTAAGGAATGTCGCTTTTATTTATTTAATTTAAACGTATCATTTATATGCAATATATTCTGGTTTTAAATATGAGTCCGTATCAATGCTTTCTGCTTTAATTATAGGTCATAAAAATTTTTTAAATCCATTTCTCCATATTTAATTCCATTACAATTTATCAATATTTGTAAAAAAAAAAACAATTAAACAAACAAAAACGGAATAAAACCCAAACCAAACCCCCCCGAAAACAGGGCAAAAAAAAAAAACCCAAAAAAAAAAAATTTTTAAAAAAAGGGTTTTTTTCCCCCCAAAAAATTTTTCCCCCCAAAAAAAAACAATTTTTAAAAATTTTTTTAGAAAAACTTTTAAAAACATTAAAATTAATTTAAGTTAATTTAAAGAGGAAACACAAAAAAACCAGTATTTCAACAGCAACTTTAAAACACCATGCGTTTCCAACATTAAAAAAAAAACAAAATGGCAAATTTTTAAAAGGTTTTAGCTTTCCAAAAACCAAAGGGAAACCAAAAGAATTTGCCCTTTTTAGAAAAAGGGGAAAATTTAAAAAAAACAATGTTTTTTAAAGTTTTTTTTTTAAAAAGAGAAATTTGCTTTTTTAAATTTGAAACCGGGAAATCTGAATTTTAAATTTAAATAAACCCCTGTTTTTGGTCAGGGAAAATTTTTGGGGTTTGATTTTAAAAAATATTTGGTGGTTATAATCCCCCGAAGAGCCGATTTCCCAACTTACGAACTTAGCCAAAGACCAAATACGTTTTAAAAAATATAAAAACTTTAATTTATAAAATGGGGGTTTTAATGTGGTTGAAATTTCAACATGAAATGTTTCTAAACAAAGGGCCCCGGAAACCAAAGGTATGTTTGGGTTTAGGAGTTACCATAAAAGAATTTAGATTTTATAAACTGCCCCAAAATGTTGAGTTTAGGAATACTTAAACCCCAAGATTACTCGAAAAAGGTACGCTTCCAAAGACCCCTCGTTCCGCTGTGTGTTTCCTCTTTAAAGTGTAACTGTCATCGAGTACATTATATAATGTATTTCCTGTTTATGAGCCAACATCAGCGGAATTAGAGATTTTTGTTGTTAATAAACTATTAAACATAACCGTTCAAGATAATGATGAAAGCGATGAGGGGTTGATGGTTTCTCAATCCAAGAGAGGCAAAAGGAAAAAAAATTGGGGAGAAGGGCAAATCAAAAAGAAGGATAGAGGGAATATTCAAAAAAAAAAAACCATAAACATTTTTAAATTTGTTTTTGTTTATAAATTAAAAATTTAATTTTTTAAAATTAAGCTTTCCTTGGTTTTGTTAAAAACCGTTTTTTCAGCTGCTCCACCGTCTTGTTCAGTTTGGTTTACAATTTTTCGTTTGTTTTTGGTTTGGTTTTTGTTGTTTTGGGGGGTTGTTTCCGTTTTTTGCACAATGTTTGGGTCCCTTGGGGGTCCCGGCAAGGTGCTGCCCGGGTTTCCTTGGTCGTTTTCCCCGGCTCACGGTGCCCTTTGGGGGCCTTGCTTTTCGTTTACCCACAAAGATGTGTGATTGATTTATTTAGGCCCATTGGTTTTAAAAAAGCAAAAAATTTGAAAAGGCCGGAGAAAGTTTTAAACAGAGATTTATTTAAAGACAGGCCAAAAGAAAAGAGGTAAATAACAGCGGGCAACGAACAGAGAAGACTGAGAAGAAAAGATAACCCAAACAGAGTGCAGAAAAAATTAAAAAATCGGCCAAAAGATGCTTGAACGATAGCCACAAGAAGAATGTGTTTTGACTTGATTTTTAATAACTACCCAGACACGCAATTGCGATTAAGAGAAAAGAGACAGAACAAAATAGACAGAGACAGAGACAGAAAAACAGAAAGAAAAACAGAGAAAACAACAGAGACAGACACAAAGAAGAACAAACAGAGAAGAACAGAAGACAAGACAGAGACAGAGACAGAGACAGAGACAGAGACAGAGACAAGAAGAGACAGAGAAAGAAAAAACAGGGACAGAGAAGAACAGAGAAATCATTTTGTTTAAAAACCCGTCTTAATTCAAGCTTTGGTTTTGTTTTGTGTGTTTGTTTTTCGTGTTTTGTATGTTTGCGGTTTTGTTTGAGAATTTTTGTGTTTCGATTTTTGTGTTTGCTTTTTGTACCGGTTTTGATTTTCGTTTTAATTTTTTTTCGTTTTTGTGAGGTTTTTACAACGGGAATTTTCGTTTTCGTGTTTATTTCGTTTTTGTGTTTGTTTTTATTACCGTGCGGCTTGTGCTTGTATTTAATTGTTCCTTGTTTTTTGACAAAGATCTCCAAGACAAAATATGTACATGGACATTAAACTAAGAAATGGCATTATTACTTTGTTAAATTATTGATTTAAGTTTTTTTTGAGATTAATTTGGTAGTGATTATTGAGGACAACTAATTTAATTATGACCATAATTAAAGCAAAAGATTGGATAGGACTCATATTTAAAACCAAATATTTATAAATATACGTATTAAAGGAAAAAATAAAAGACATTCTTAATTTTCGTGATTACTATTGCTGTAAGCAGGTTAATCAATTAGTTAATTACATTTTTAAATTTTATTTTAAAATATTCAAGAATTTAAACCGTTCAACTTAGATTTTGAAATTAATTGTTTTAATAATAACAACAATTATGCAATCTCATTTGATAAAATTCAATTTATTAAATAGTCGCTAAACCGTACATTCACATTGTATGACAACAAAGGGTAATTAGCTGATTATGCAATGCCATTAACTGTTTATTTCGTTAAGAATTTAATAGTTATTTAAAATCAAACGTATGTTATTTTACCTTGATTTTTTTTAATACCAAAAATATCCTACCGTTTATTAACCCTTAAAAATAGGTAAAAACGATCCTATGCCATGCATTTTATCCTTTAGCCCAAATTAATACAAAACAAAAGGTTGAAAATACTGTCAGGTTGAAATGTACGTCCCCCACGGTCTTGTGACGTCAAAATAAAATTTTATGTTTATACAAAAGGGTCATGTTTTTTGGGTGTATCAAGGAAAAAATTTAAAAAGAAAGGTTGAAATACGGTCCCCTTTTGTAAAAATAATTAAAAAATTGAAAATAGGTCTCACAATATATAAAAAATAAATGAAAAATAATGGTTACAGCAGTAAAAAAATAGGGTAAAAAAATGGTCAACTAGGGAGTAAAATAAGGGTGAAAATCTCACGTTAAAAAAATTAATGAAAAATGCGGTCCCACGATAAAAAAGTGAAAATTCCACACGGTAAAAAATAGGTGAAAACCGTCTAATAAGTAAAAATAAGGGTGGAAAATTCTCCCTGGAGTCAAAAAAATAGTAAAAAAGTTACCAACATAAAAAAAAAAGGTATCTTTAAGCAAAAAAACCGGGAAACCTTCTATTTAATTATATTAAAAAAATTAAATTTTAAAAAAGCTAAATCAATTTTAAGGCAGAATAAAACTGAAAAACTTAACTTAATATTAACTCGATAGTAACGCCTTAAAAGATTTTCACTTTAAAAGAACTGCTCAAATTGGTTACCATTTTCCCGAACGCAATGTACAGTGGTTATTCTTTTTAAAGCATTTAAAATAATTATGGAACGTGTTTGCAAGTTTAGAAATGCCGCATTGATGGCATTAAATAGTTCATCTATGGTCCGATGCCAGGTACTATAAACCTTATTCTGCAAGAAAAAATCTAGCATGTGTCTAACAGGTGACCGTGGAGACCATCTAATTGATCCATTAGTACCAATCCACTTTTGCGGAAAATAATTGTCTAAAAAAGGTCGAACAATTACAGTATTATGTGCGGGCGCGCCATCCTGTTGAAATGTATTTAGATGATCTAAAGAAAATTGTCTAGTAACACGGGATAACATCTTGCAAAATTTCAAGATATCTGTTCCGGTAAGATGCCTTCATAAATTCTGTATTCTATTTGTTAAAATAAAAAAGCTACGCTAAATCAAACTCGACCTGTTGCTCTTTTCGAATAACACATGTAGTATTATGCCTGTTGAAAATAACTGCACTAAAAGCAATGTCGGACCATATTATAAATCTAGCAAAGTTATTACCAATACGAATTGTTCAAATACCAGTTGCAAAACAGTAAACAAAGTTCTGCATCCCCAGGATGCAAATGGTGAACAATTTTAATCTTATAGGTTAAATTTATATTTGGTCAGTGTTCTTAACCGAGTCTTAACACCAATTCCTGCTCTAGAACTCTGCATGATTGTGAAAGCGTTGCCTATATACATGCTAAAACGTTGACTTCATCCGTATCGCGATTTTCCTTATTATACTTTTTTGGTCGGGGTTGGATATATGATCCTTGTTCTACCAAATTTTTTTTATTCGAGAAAACATTAAAAGATATGGTGGCCTTCTTTTTGGATATCTATAAATACAAAATAAATCCAAATACATCAAAAGATAAATAATTATTCAAACAAACCTGTTGAAATACGGTTGGGAAGCCTCACGAGAGTGTCCATTGCTCCCTATAAAACAGACTAACATGTCATATTTTTCAAAATGTTGATAATTTTCATTTTCAGCCATTGTAACGAATACAATATTACGCAGGGAATATAAACTTATCAACTGACAGGTCTTGACAAGCTCTCAGGAAATGATCATTTAATTGTTCCAATAATCACGGCCTACTAATTCTAATGCTATACAATCCGCACTATGTTATTACGCAGGTTTTATGAAATAATAGATTTTAGGTTTATTATTTAAAATACCCATAATGTAAAACGCAGTTTTTTTTCAAAACTATCTACAATTTGTACAGTGAATTATCGGTAATTTGGTAACATTTTTACATAATTTATATACATTTTAGATATGCTACGTAATAAGCCCCTTAAACCTCAACTGTAGCTCGTAGTTATGAACGCGATTAAGTATTTTGAATGGGAACATGACAATCAAGGGTCACTCGTTCCATTTGAATCTATTATGCAGGTATGTAGTACATCATTGCACGTCTGAAGCATTTGGGGTTAGTGTAAATACAGTTAGTGCTGTACAAACAGGGTTACAGAAGCCCAAAAAGAAAATAACTCTACAGTCACCAGCTAAGCGGAGAAAACGTACGAAATCTAAGTACACCGAATTGATGACTATGTGAATGATGCTGTCAACCGAAAAATTTACGAAATGCATTCAAAATTTAAGTACAAACATGCTAGATACGTATAGTACTATACCTGTTTTTGTAGGTTTACGTGTTACGCTGGCATCATTACAAACAGAATTAAGCAATAGTCAAGTTTTTTTCAGTAGATCAAGTTTAAGACGTCTCATACATTCCATTGGATTTTCATCTAAAGTAGATGATGGTAGGGGAGGTTTACTAGAACAATCACAATACAAAAATGAGGAAGAAACATTATACAATCCTATATTGTTAGATGAAACTTATATTTACAGTGAAGGATCGCAGAAAAGAAGTTGGCATCATAAATCTAAAGAAAGCGTGAAGAAGAATCCAATGGATGAAAGTTAAAAGGTTTGTTGTAAATTAGTTATTACATTATAAGTCCTAATAAAATAACTGTATTTTTTAGATCTATTGCTGTTCATGCAGGTAATGAAGATGGATTTATTTCCGATTCGTCACTTTTGTTTTCTACAAAGTCACAAAGTCCAGATTATCATGGAGATATGTATGTGGAGTTGTTTACAAAATGGTTCGAAAATAATTTAATTGCAAACTTAAAAGAACCATCTTTAATTGTAATGGACAATGCTAGTTATCATTCTGAACTTCTAGAAAAAATTCCGAATAATTCATCTATGAAGGAAGAAATGTGTAATTTTCTATTAAGGCACAACATAGCTTATGAAATTAGCATGCTTAAAAAAAGAATTACTGCAATTAGATTAGATAATGCGATACCAAAAGTCTACGATATAGATGAAATAACACACAAGGGCAGCCACAGAGTATTACGGTTACCACCATATTACTGTCAATTTAATAAATTTGAACTGGTGTGAGTAAACTGCAAAGAACACTACAACAAAAATATATGAAGACATAATTCAAAATTTAATGATCTCTTAACGATTCAACTTCTGAGATTGACACTGATAGTGAATATTAAACTCTATTAACTCGTTGAACTTCGAACTACATTACACTGTACACAATTTCTTCTACAAGAATGAAATAATCACAAATCCATCGATATTTATGTTATCGTAAAGAGTCTACAAGGATTATGTCGATTACAAAGCAATAATTATGCTTCTAGAAGGGTGATAAATCATGAGAATAACAAACTAATTGCAACTTTTATCAATTTTTCCGCCTGAAATTATTTAATTTATAATGAACAAAAATAGTATTTGGTTACTTCCAAATATATACGTTATGTATTATGATGGTGTATAATTATAACCAAACCACGTCCTAAATTATAGCAGCAGAACCGAGGCACTTGCGCCGCCATCTTGGATTTTGACGTCACAAAAGCCCCGGGGTGTGGGGCACTTGCACGGCCATTTCTTTTATGCCCACGTGGGGGACCGGAATTTCCACCCTTATTTTTACTCGCTTACGTGTTGGACGTGTTTTTTCACCCCTATTTTTTATACGCTTACGTGAGAGACTGTATTTTTTACCCTTATTTTGAGATGGTGATCTTTTAATTATTTTTATTAATATAAGATGATGATCTTTAATTATTTTTATTTATTAATTATCCTAGGGAAATTCTTAATCTGATAGCTTTAAGATGATGATGATCTTTAATTTTTTTGATTAATTAATTATTTTTAGCCCCTGGGAAATTATGTAAAAGATAGTTTATTTAATTTTGTGTTTTATTATTAGCATTTATTAGAACTTGTTTATCAGATATTATTTTAAAGAATTGATTAGATAATAATAATCACGTACACATTGACTGTATTTCCTCATTTTGCTTTATTAGCATATTTTTTATCAAGTGAGATTGTTATTACATCTATTTTAATGCCTACAGGTTGTGTTTAGGGGATGGGGGCTGGTCTAGGGATAAGTCTTAGGTTGGGGCTGGTTTAGGGATAGGGTTGTTTTCTGGTAATCATTTC
>JARFJB010000898.1:0-57802 GCA_036346205.1 Vesta saturnalis
CAAAATTCTGAATTTAAAATCTACAAAATCTACAAATGACACAATTGCATTCATACATTTACAAATTCCGTTTCAAAGTTGTAATGTAAATTGATGACAGATAAAAAAAGAATGTTCGCTAAATGCTTAAAATGCTTTCAAAGCAAAATAACTACGTTCATTATCCTACAATTATTATTAACCCACGCTGCATCGAAAATTAAAAACAAGTCATGTTTTAAGTGCTGTTTGTTGTTTCAAAATTGAAATGGGTAATTTAAAGAGCATTTAGATACATTACATGGATAAATTGCATGCATTTGTTTCTTCTGAGCTTACGTAAGTACAAAAAGGTGTGTTTTAAGTGCTTTCCAAATGGAATTGGCTAATTTAAGTGTTAGTTTTTCATATTTTGATAAATTTATACATGAAAATGATAAATGGTCACTTATAAAACACAACTGCGTTGGAAAAAAAATTTTTTTTTTGAGAATTAGGTGCAAATTTTCAGGAGCGCATTTTTCTAGGACTTTACCAATAGTGATGCTTTCTACAGTAATTTAAGTGTTCTAAAGTGCTTGTTGTTCTTACCGGCATCATTGAACTATAAATGAGCTTATTGCCTTACAATAATATGCTTATAAAACTACATTGTCATCATCGATCCATGAATATTCGTTTAATCCCAACCACTTTACGTACACTTTATTCTTTTTACGTCCAATGACCTTTTCCACCAAATACACATCCGGATATTTAACCTTTTGCAGTTCCTGTCCATAAATAGGTGTCCCTATCATGTCTTGTAGCAAGTACGTGACCGGATTCGTTACACGTACTTTAACAATCTTGAAAAGTTCACTAGACCAATTTGGTATATAACCTTTATCAAATATTCTGTTAAATTTTGTTCAGTAGAACATTGTAAACACCGAAAATGTGAATAGCATAAACTTTGATGCAGTCAGCTCAAAAAACAGATACCTATTTTTTCCAGCAACAGGCAGAAACAGCTCAAAACAGCTTCCCGGTTTCTGAAAACAGCTCAAAAACAGACCTAAAACCGGTACCCGTTTCTCAAAAACAGGTAGCTGTTTCTCAGAAGCGGTATCTGTTTCCGGTAGACTGAAAGCAGTTTAGGTTCTCATTATCCAAAAAAAAATTTTACACAAATGTTTATTCTTAGATAACATTTTAAATTATCTAGTACTTCTTTGAAATACTCATAAAAGCGTTGAGGTAATACATGCGAATAAGATATGTCAGTTAATAAATCTTTATTAGAATTTCACTACAATTTTTTCATATAAATGATATACATGAGCCAAAGCACAGTGACAAGTGTTTTGTGTATGAAAAAAACAGCATGGATGAAGTTTGGGTAAAGTAGGTTGTTCTTCAAACACCGTAATGCGTTGTTTTAATTTTTTTTTAATATAATCAGCTTTCTCTCGTCCTTTAACGTACACCTCTTCTGTTGTTGATATGAAATCACTAAGTATACGAGGGAGTAGACGTGGAGAAGTATATCTATATTCCCACTTGATAAAGTGGTGGTTGTGAATTAACCAATTAGCTTGTTTTTGAAATTCACTGTTCAAGGTGTGCCATGGAAATGGAGGCTTGAATACATAATGAGCAATTTGCTCTCCATTATATATCGCTAGTTCCTTAGGTGTAAATATATTTCTTGCTGTTTTGAATCCTTGCACATCAATTATAACAATCATTACTTTTCTATATTTGTCTGGTTGTCTTCGTCATCACGTTGTATATGCGCTAATGCAATCGTGCAGTATGTCTACATGCTACATTGAAACGAATAGAACTGATTTTCTGGTTAGGTTTACACACACTATTACAATAGTAAATACGTAAGCGATTTTAATGTGCAAAAACAGTGCTTTAACATATATACTTTTTAGAAAAACATGATGTCGAAGCGAATGATATGTGATTATAAAATTTAAACTTACATAGAAGGGTAGACTCACGAGGATACCGAGCAATACCGAGCATGCACAAAGTCAGTTACATGTGTCATTGGTTAAGAATGCTTATTTTGCTATTCCTAAGAACCTTGAAGAGTCTAACATAAGAACTGTAATATGATACCTTCTCAATACCTTGTCAATAAAATTTAACCTTGAAGATTGGTTTGTATGAATTGTAATATGATACCAATAAATTTTAACCTTGAAGAGCTTAGCCAATATAGCTGCAGACACCATATTATACGCTACATTTTTTTAGTCTCATCAATAGCAGCTCTCTTCATTATGATGTACCCTTCATTTAATAAAAAAATAGAAGACTTTTTTTGCAACAAAAAATATATAATTTATTTCCAAACAATTATACATAGATATATGTTATTATTTTTTTTACAGAAATGTTAAATTAGTCGTCTTTCCTACAGTTCCGGCGCTGGTAATGTATACGTCATTCTCAACCAGATATTGCTTAAACTTTTCAATGCGATCTTCTTTTTTGAACTATTCATAAAATCGTAAGGGGAGTATGCACTTACAGTTCTGGGTTTCAATGATAATATGTTTACCATACTTTGTGTCGATGGTATTCATATCAATCACTTTATATTTTGCACCCACCTCCAAGTCTTTTACGTTCGTGAAGGATTTACAGAAAGTGCTGCTGTTCAATGCAGATAGATCCATCTTTACTGATTCGAGAACGCTTATGAATTATAGTTGACACCGGAACCGTCCTATATATTACTGCATCATGATTTTGATGGTAGAGGGGAGAGTGTACTTTGATAATTGTATCGATAGGCTAATCTGCATCTGATGAGGATGAACTGATACCATCAGGAGATGCTGTCCATTTTTTTACATCGTTGCAAAACTGATGCAATTGCACAGCTTTCAGTTCTTCTACAAAACATGTTCTACATATTTTCTTTAAATTTAAAAACTTTTCACATATCGTTACTCCTTTCTCATACTTTTTTACTAGGACGTTACACTCCGCTTCACTATAATCACCTCGCCCGTAAACCGCCTCATGTTCGGCATCGAATACTAATGCCGAAGATTCTTGCTTCAAGCGTTCCACCGCTGTTCTCAGGTCAGTTGCTTTGGTCCATTGTTCTTGAGCGTATGCCATCCACATGTTTTACACAACACTCACTACCCATTACACTATTTCCTTATATTCTTACTCTAAACTACCCCAAATATGTTACATTAGTGCAGATATGAACCATCTCTTTGATTACCACAATATCTGGTTACGCGCATAAGCTACTTTCAACGATGATGCTGTCACTATACTTTTAGCTATAACGCGACCACCTTTTAGTGAGGACATGAACCGACCATTTTTAGCTATGATATAACCAAAGACGCGAACCAGCTATGATCTGACCCTCTCATTTTAACATGGAGTCGTTACTCTTGTTGACCTCTGAATGATCTTGAAGTTTTGAAAGTCGTAACCTTGAAGTGGAGTATTCACCTTCAATGAACTCATGACCTACTTTTTATGCATAGCTTACGAGATCGTCGTGACAACATGTTTAAACTTGTTAAATACACACCTACTTTTAGTTTAGTAAATTATTTCACCTTGACCCAATTTAATAAGCCCATTTGACCTTGGTCTACTTTTTAGCATAGACAACGCATTCTTCTTGTTTCCATGAATTGATTCTATTTTTATACTTCTAAGAAATGTCATACGATACCACCACAGGTCAATAACCTTTGACCTTGACCACACTATTTTTAGTTTTTGCTTCGACTTCTAAGAATAGTAATATGATGATGATGACATTGCAATTTCTATTTTTAGCTTTGACCAGCTCCAAAAATTTATATTTCCCACCAAAAAATTTTACCCTGAAAATTCTATTCTTAGATTTTCTATTTTATAGCTTTTCACCTTTTTATATGTCTAAGAAATGTGACACCACCGTAGGTCAATAACCTTTGACCTTGACCACACTATTTTTAGACTTCTAAGAATTGTAATATGATGATGTCATTGCAATTTCTATTTTTAGTTTTTGCTCCGACTTCTAAGAATTGTAATATGATGATGATGATGACATTGCAATTTCTATTTTTAGCTCTGACCAGCTCCAAAAATTTATATTTCCCGCCAAAAAATTTTACCCTGAAAATTCTATTCTTAGATTTTCTATTTTATACCTTTTCACCTTTTTATATGTCTAAGAAATATGACACCACCGTAGGTCAATAACCTTTGACCTTGACCACACTATTTTTAGACTTCTAAGAATTGTCATGTGATGATGATGACATTGCAATTTCTATTTTTAGCTTCTGACCTTGACATACAAATTTCCCGCCAAAACGTTTGACCGCAGAGTGATCTTGTAATATGATGAGGATGGTGACATTTTTACCTTGAAGTGGAGTATTCACCTTCAATGAACTCATGACCTACTTTTTATGCATAGCTTACGAGATTGTCGTGACCTTCAAGTGGAGTATTCACCCTCAATGAACTCATGATCTACTTTTTATGCATAGCTTACGAGATCGTCGTGACCTTGAAGTGGAATAGATTAAGATTTCTAAGAATTGTAGTATAATGGCCTAGCAATTTATATTTTTAGCTTTAAATTTTGATCTAAATGTGTCCTTGATTTGAGTACCTCTTACATGTTTAAACTTGTTAAATACCCACCTTGTCCCGCAACTTCTATTTTTAGCTTTTCACCTTGATCTTTTTTATATTTCTAAGAAATGTAATATGACACCACCGTAGGTCAATAACCTGAAAACTATTTTTAGATTTATGATTACCTTGCAACTTCTATTTTTAGCTTTGACCTTGACCAGCTCCAAAATTTTAAATTTACCGCCTAAACTTTGACCTTGAAAGAGCTCCAAAAGCTTACGTTTTTCACCACCAGAGGGCGAGTGACCTTGAACTGGTCCAGAACCGGCCCTATACTAACTACTTTGGATTGCCCTGACTTTGCGGAACCGTTTGTTTTACAAGCCGACGCTTCAGCTTATGGGTTGGGCGCTGTGTTGTCACAAACATTTAGCGATGGTGAACGCGTTGTCTGTTATCTCTCGCGTTCCTTAACTCGTCAAGAGAGGAACTACAGTACTACCGAGCGCGAATGCTTAGCGGTCATTTGGAATGTGGAACAACTGCGATACTATTTATAGGGGGTACACTTTACCGTGGTTACGGATCATCAGTCGTTGCGGTGGCTCCACTCGTTGAGAGATCCACAAGGACGCTGGGCTTTGAGACTTCAGCCTTACAACTTTACCTTAATTCATCGTAAGGGAAAAGAACATCTCGTTCCCGATATACTGTCTCGCTCAGTCCCAGTCATAGCCGATCTCGCTGACACTTCTACCTTCGTCAATGTGAATGATTTTCGAAACACCTCTGATAACTGGTATCTATATATGTTTCAACGCTTAGAATTATCTCCACACAAATATCCTGTTTGGTTAGTGAAGGAAGGGCTACTGTATAAGCGTATTCCCTCTCGCGTTACTTCCCAAACCCATGAAAATTGGAAACTGATCGTACCAAAAGATTTTCGTCGAGTCGTTCTGAAAGACCATCACGACAATGTCACTTCCGGCCATTTAGGGACCTACAAATCCTATAGGCGTATTCATCAGCGCTTCTATTGGCCTAAAATGCTGGGTTAATGGAGTAGTCAAACAACTCATTTCGACTTACATCAAAGACAACCATCGTTTGTGGGACGTTTAATCTGCAAGCTATCACATGTGCTATTCGCACGGCTAAACACGAAACCACCGGACTTACTCCTTACCAAGTTAACTTTGGCAAAGAACACCGTATTCGGGGAGACAGTTTTGATTTTGACGTGAATACCGATCCCACAGATCCCAAATTATCTGTGGAAACGCCTAGAGATCATCTTCAGGAATCGTGCGTTCGTGTAGTTGAAAACCTTAAATTAGTTCATGAACGAGACAAACATTATTATAATCTACGACGTCACCTATGCAGTAGGACAGATGGTGTGGCGTCAGAACCAATCGCTATCCGATGCTTCAAAAGAATTCCCTGCTAAACTCGCACTACGATATTTAGGTCCCTTTCGCATTAGACAAAAGCAAGGTTATCTGTGCTATGAGCAAGAGGAAGAAAAGGGAAAGAATACGGGAATTTGGCATGTACAACAATTAAAGCCGTATATAGAGCCAGAGGACTATGGTTATTTTTTTTCCTCTCAAACTATTCGAGTGTTTCTTCCACTATAACCTGGCTTACTACTCATCCACAACCTTTCTATTTTCTTTTGTTGTAGTTGGTCGTCGGAAGTTTTCCTACTATCAATGGAGACGGTGGATGTTACATTTTTGTTTCTTCACAGTGTAAACGCAGCCTTAATTTAAATTTCAACCGCATCCAAACAATCACTTGCTATTCCAATTTAATACACGCCGCACCTCGAAGTCGAACCGTTCTTTGGTTATTCGTGCAATTATACCAGTTTATTATTGTAATATTTTTAATAACGGAAACTACCGGATCAAACAATAATTAAACAAAGAAAAGTGATATTGATGACTACATAATTGCATAAACGTCCGTCACTTTTTCCTTAATCGCCATATCCAAGAACGTATGTATAATCATTCTTTTTCATTAATATCACTTACAACATTCTAATGCTTATAGGGTTCTTTTATTTGGTTTCTCCTCTTATTGGCCTTTCTATTAGGGGCTGCGTCTGCACCCTGATATTTGGTTTCTGGGTGACTACAGTGGATTCATTATATAATTAAATAAATTAAAATTCCCGCGCCGTATCATTGTTTCTACATCTGCAACGTCAAGGACAGTGGCCGCGAGGATTTATCACCATTTAACGCAGATAAATGATGCTAATAACTGTTTTTTTGTGCTTTACACCGCCGCTAAAATTAACTTTTACAAGCTTTTTTATATTCAATGCTTTATTAATTACATGTTGCTACAATTGTTAAGGGGGGTTATTATGTTATGGCATATAATGTAAGATAAGAAAAGAATCGATTTGTGTAACATCTTTTTTGCGATCGCTAGAAAAAGGTTATTTAAAACGATCTGATGGATATCTAACGTCAGTTCATTAAATTTTTCCTTTATGCGGATTGCCCGCAGCTATGATGACTCGCTTTAATTGATCAATAACTTAATAATTTAATTGATAAATTTTAACAAACGCTTTGTTGGTATCGATATTTTATTTTACTTGTAACATTTATATAGGTTTTAACACAAAAGAATTTACGATACTAAATTTCAATATATATATATATATATATATATATATATATATATATATATATATATATATATATATATATATGTGCTGATGGTTAACTTTACTATTATTCATCCTACAGAAAAGTTAAATTACCAAAGCTGAAGAAACTTTTCCAAATTTTTCGAATATGCAATCAGAAGAAACAAAAACGCATCGCATGTCGAAAATTTTGACAGGTACTTGACATTTTTAAATGGAACAACCTGTTTTTTATGTTACAGATAAAAATGCTGTATTGTTCTGATTTCAAAAATATATAACAAGAAATTGCATATTTAGAAATGATTAAAACGACAGCAACAAAAATCTACGGTATGAAATTAAAGTTGACAGTTGTTTAAAAATAATAGAAAACGCATCCATGTCAAAACCACCTTCGAAATTTCCGCGACGTTCCTTTTGAAACTCTATTTTCTCGAAAACTACTAGGAATAACCCTATCATGTTATACACACACACACAGATATATATATATATATATATATATATATATATATATATATATATATACATATATATTTTTTGAAATCAGCAAAATAAGGCCTTTTTATCTGTAACATAAAAAACAGGGTGTCATTTAAAAATCTCAAGTACCTGTCAAAATTTTCACATGCGATGCGTTTTTGTTTCTTCTGATTGCATATTCAAAAAATTTGGAAAGTTTGCTTCAACTTTGGTAATTTAAACTATTCTGTAGGATGAATAATAAGAAACTTAGCCATCAGCACAATATATCCGTGAACACCCGGTACATTTTTTATTTTTGTATTATTTTTTTTGTTTTTTAGTATTAGGTTGGATACTAATTGTCCTGTAAGTGGGTACCTACACAAAGATTCAACAAAACGAAAGCGGTGTTAAGTGACGCAGACTATATGAAGATTGTAGAACTGTGGAATGAAGATTGTCCAGAAGGTCTTCAACGTAGTTTTTTCACATCGTTTCCCACGAATTAGCTTGGAGGGGCGGAGAAAGTGCAGCAGCAAGTATTGAATGCTTTGTGGAAGAGACCGATAACTTGGGCAACTTTACTGGTCGCATAGAGTATAATCCCATTTTTTCGACAACGCAAGGCGGATCAAAAAAGTTAGCTGATAGCAAGTGGCTAATTACAAATATAAATAATCCAAGCATAAGTCCTGTTCGTCTTTTCAGGAAGATGATGGAAAAAGAGGTGATTTTTTAGAGACCAATCGTTTCTTTGTAACTCCTAATCCATTTTGGGATCGAAGAAATTCAAAGGGGTGGTATAAGATTTGTCCATTGGGGAAGAATACGATTTCAGCATGGTTTAAATCGGCTGCACAGAAGATTGGCGTTGACACAAAAAAAGTGAAAATCACGCAACTGCAGTGTCCAATTTGGCAAAAAAGGGAGTTGGGGTGCAGCAATTGATTAACGTTACAGGCCATAGTAGCAGCCAATTCATAAAACCCTATTTACAGATGGATATAGGACATCATAGAGAAATTGTTGAAGCGATGCGGTGTAATCCGAATGGCAGCTGTGCCAATGGTTCAGTGTCAAAAATGGTGCAATCGGATGCGAATCAACCATCAGTTATAACTTATAATAATTGTACATTTAATGTTACAAATAATAATAATTATACTAATAGTAGTGGTTAAAATAACAGTAATAATAAATAATAATGTTCTTTGTTGCGTAATATATCGAATTTGTTTATACGGGTGATACAATTATTTTTCTTTAGTTAATATCTAAGCAGCTATAGGTATTCAGATATCAATATCTGTGGTTTTATTTCTAAATTTCTGTTCTAAATATTTTAAATTTATAATGTTTAAAATTAAAGAAATGTGGCTTGTTATCTGAGAGATAATTTTGGACCAAGACCTGGAGATTACGCTAAATAAAATACAAAATACCGACTTTAGTTACGCAAAATAAAAATAAGGCAACTGGTGGTAGTTCAAACCATTATTCTTGACTAACTTTATTCTACTATAGTTTGTGGAAATATATTTTGTTACAAGGAATTCGAAGCAGTATTTAGTATTAATAAAATTCACATGCATAACGTTGTTAGGTTAAACAAAACACAATTGACCTACTTTAGTTAAACAAAACAATAAAAAATAAGTCGATAGTAGCTCAATTTCTCAGGTTTTTACAAATTCATTTTACTAAAGTTGGTAGAAATATATTTTCTTATAAGGAACCCGAAGTACTATTTAATATCAATGAAATTTGCTCGCGTAATATTATTAGGTTAAACAACGTATAAATAAACGACTTTAGTTAAATAAAATAATAAAAAGTAAGTCGATAGTAGCTCAATCTCTCAGTTTTTCACAAATTCATTACTAAAGTTGGTAGAAAATAATGAAATAAGTATTTAAAAAAATAATAATATAAAAATTGTTAGTACTTAACTTATGGCTATTGGTTATTGGTTAACCCTCCCTCTTACTATGTAAATATTTCAACCTGTTGTATACTGAATAATATAAAATTTAGTGTCTAACTGAAGCTGCTACAGAGCAGACGATATTAACAGAATATAGCACTTGTAGCAATAAAAATTTAAACTATAACAAGTATTATTAATTCAGTTTAATAGGCACTCGATAAGTGGCTTAATCAGCAGTGTACTGCACTAATTGATTTAGCTAAAACATTGGTCCTTCGAGCCTGATACACGGTTAAAACGCGTTATCAAACATAAAAAGTTAGTGAAAATAACGCGAATCATCAGTGATTACCAGTCAAATTACTACGAATCATTCATCGAACACAAATTCGCAAGAGGTCATTGAGTTACAACTTACAACAATACAGAAAAGGAAGGTGCATACGTTCCTCTACCTGGCGAGTTTACCAAAACATAAGGTAGTTTTCTTATTTACCCAATTTTAATCCCTTTAAGGCTTCAACCAACAGTAATAATAAACGATTCAAATAATACCGAAAAAATCAAAGAATTGCATTACAAGCGCGGTAATTATAAAACAAAAATAACTTTGTTTCAAAAATTTCTTAATGCTTTATCTCCTGATACAATTAACGAAACGGATATCATTAACTTGCAACAAAGATTAATTAAATTTGAACTAATATATGATCAATTTGATGACATTCAAAATCAATTAGATCAATTTGAACCCGATTGTGAGGAAAATTTAGAAGAAAGGGAATAATTTGAAAACAATTATTTTTCATTATTATCTCAAGGTCAGAAATTATTAAATCTTAAAAAACCGCTAACTGAAATTACAAATGTTTCCCAAAATACGAGTTACAATTCAGCTAACGTTAAATTACCTAAACCACAGATGTACACACATAACAGATTGCTAACTAGACGTGAGTATTCTAAATGCAACTGGAATACTAATACGTACAACTGGTGGCCTACAAACAGGAGAAACATAACAAAAATTAATTTCTTTAGTTAAAGCACAGACACTCAATCAATCTTTCGTACAAATCAGCGATGTTTCTTTCTTTTGTTAGAGGGAGCCCTAATCCATCACAGGTCGCTATTTTGGTTCATGATTAGCTCCTATCAGATATCACTGTAACCATAGATATACGCACGTGTATATCTGTGCTGTAACCGTATAATGTTACCACCACAGATATACTTGTGTGTAATCTGTGACATATTACATAACTCCAACCATATTTATTTTATTAAAAACAATAATTTAATTATGATAATGAATTGATTACACAAAATGCAACATGTAAAAAAAAATTAATTATATTTGTAACCATAATAATATTATAGTAGCTTTCATGTATACAATAAATACCAAATACATTATTATGCCACAGATTTACACTCATAACGGGTGTATACTCTAAATTAAGGTAGGTCGCTATAACGAGATTGAAAAGGGTTCATTTACTCTTAAATTTGCAAATTTAAAGTCATTAATCTGAATGAAAAAACTGCCCTTAACGATTTATTTGCTTGCAGAACATTCTTACAAAAATTGTTAGGTACCGACCGGTAAACATAAACGTATACAGGCTGTTTGGCAAAAATGTTATAACTGCGTTATTTATATTTATGTTCTGATTTCAATACTCAAAAGTTTTTAAAATAACTTTGAAAATGCTACAAACGGGCCATAATTTTGTTTATTGTTCAATATAAGCTTTGATTTCAATAATTATCAAATTTTTATTTTAAATAGTTAACTTATTTATGATTTTTAAGTATATCGCTTGTTTAATATCACATAAACATTATTGAAATTAATAAGCGTTTTTGTTCCTTTTTATTAATTTCTTTCAAAATTAGCACAAATCAATATTTAATATGAGCTAGTTTAACAATAATAAACAAATGAAGTTAGTTGTCAAAACATACCCATCACTATAAAAAATTTAAGATCCGACGCAAATTGTGTTTGAAGGAATGCCTGTAAATTCTGTCAAATAATTTTAAAACCTTTCCAAATAATTGGATGCTTAGAATCTAAAGTGCCCTTCCCACTGTCATTGTTTTTGAGATGCATGTCGGAGCAGTCATTATCACATTCGATATTAGCGATTTTTTTCACTATTCGCGGTCAACAGATTTACGGTCAGGATAAACGTTTGTAACACTTCTTTCTTTAATTACCACGAAATGAAAATGAAATTTTGTTGAATTTATGAATTTGATATTTAACGTTTATTTTTATTGGTTGTTTCATCAATAGAACTATAGTAAATTACCTTAATTATAACTACTTATATGTAAGAACATAAACCTCTATTTGTGTTGCATAATTCTTAATTTTGATTTTGACGAATACTTAGGCGTTAAGGACCACCTACACTCTTTGTGAATTTTTGAATTTATGAGTAACTCAAGGAAAAACTTCTTATGCTCCTCCGTACAAAAATTTTTAACCGTAAATAGAGGCCAGCACTTTAACATCAAATTCGCCCTGATTTCTCTCTCCCAAAATATATCTTTAAATTCCTCGTGAAAAATAATTAAACATTGATTAACTAATTTGAAAATATGTTGTGGTGGTGAAAATAGGCCTTTAGATGTGTCCGTTTTTTATATAGTCTGTTTATAATATGTAACTGAAGTTTGTCCTTTAGTATTTCACTTTTCGAAGAAAAGTTTTGTAAACAGGTATCACAATTAAACTTTTAATAGTTTTGCTACAAATGTATCCTGCAAAATAATTGATCGCACAATCCTCAACCGTTATCGGTCCATCTATTTCACTTGTGAGATTACTTTTGGTTTCTGATGGCAATTCTTCACTAGGGTTGGCATTCATATCGGATGAAGCGGTTTCTGCTTCTTTATTAAACATTCTCGAATCCGAACTGAATTCAGACGCATTCGAAGTATTAAAGTAATTATCTTCATCTGCTTCACAGTTTGCATATTCAGAAGGCAAAATACAGTTTATAACCGTTGATCTAAATATGCATCTAAAACCCTGCATGTGGGATTTCTATTGCAACCGCCTTTCTTGCGAACTACGGAGAAATAGTTTTCCAAGACGTCCTGACACAACCGATTTGTTAGTATATAATTAAAATTACTTTTTTACATTCGGCATGAAGCAACATCACTCCGTTAATAGTTGGTATTAGTCCCGAAAAGCAAGGCGGCCTAGTGATTTTACCGTTAACACTTATTTTACTAAACTTTTCACTAATTGTTTACACGTTTCTAATGTTTCCAAAACTTCCACATTTTCATTACAAACGGAGCTTCTGTAAGGATTTTGGTCGTATTTCAATTTACTGTTTAAAGCGTCAAATGTGTTGTTTATTAAATAGATGAAATTAGCAGTCTCAATTGCGGTTTCACTTTTTAATTGATTTGTCTGATAACATGTTTTATCGCTGCTGATACACTATGGCTAAAAATTTGAAGCGCTAACTTACACGATTGTTTTTGAAAACTATTTGGGGACATATAAACGTCTGTTATTTTCATTAACGTTCTTGCTTTACACGTTTTATCCCAATTATATGTTTCTACGATATCTGAAAATGTTTTCGTTTTATCTCGAATTGAAAATTTCCTTCCAATAAATTATTTCGGAAATTTTTGAATATATGTGGCGCATCGTAAATGAAAATGACTTTCTCAGTATTCACAGTGATGTACGGCTTTTCTTCTATCACCCTAAAAGCTTGAGAGCGGCAACGTTTGTTGTCGCCTGGTCACAAACAGCAGCCCTCACAACTAACCCGCATTTTTGAATTTGTCCGATGACATGAGTGATCAAGATAGTTAACTGCTCCTTTTAGTGGTACTACTGGACAAGTAGTAGGCAAAAGGTAGTTTCCACTTGCAGAAAAGACCTCTTATCATAAATACCAATGCCTTTTAACGATTGCTTGTGTCCTTCCCAGGTGACCCATGTCTTCAAACCCTTCAATAAAATCCAACGGTTTCGAGTATTCGAGCTTTTCCATAATGTCGACTTCATCGAAAGCTAAAACACACTGCTTTTCGATTGGCTCCATACTTTCGACTTTCAGATGAAGTTGTCGTGTAAATTTATTATCGACGCCAGGAAAAATCTTGTCTCACCAATCCATTTTTTATAGTGGACAATGCGGGAAGAATGAACCCATTCCGTTTAAACATTTTATATGCAGACGGCGAACTATAATAAAATGCAAAAGAAAACTTTTTTTCTAGTTGAGTCCACGGCGTTCTACATTTGTGTAAAATTGCATCGAGAACATCGCTTTTACAGCCTCGATTTATGCAATACCGAGTTGAACATGATATTGGTTGCCAATTGTCGCTTATGTTTTAAAATGACATTTGCATGTTTAAAGTTTTTAATTTGCGCGCGTCTCAGTAGTGATGTTTTCTGTTTCAACTTTAAGGATAATTTATCGAGCTTCTTTTGGGGATTGATCAATATTTTTTGCTTCTTCGGTGCCTCTGGCAAATCACAAACCTCTTCTAAATAACGCTTTTCTGACGAGGACGTTGATATAAATGATGTTTGAGATGTTTCATCTATGACCATGGGCTCTGGTGAATGGCGTTTGATACTAGAAGAAGCTGGTTGGTACTGCTTGACCGGAACGCGAACGGTAAGATCTTCGTTCTTGTATAACAAAGGAATTACATTAGGGTTCAATCTGGTTCTGTGAAGGGTGCTATTTGATATACCTCCAGAACAAAAATGTTTTCACATAGAAATTTGTTTCTTAATTCCTCATGTTGAAGAGCAAATAGACTACTATTTCCGCTATTTACAATCCATTTTCGCATGAGAGATTCATTCTTTGGAAAATGAAAAAAAGCTATATTATCTTTCCATGTAGCAGGGCACTCAAAATAGGAGCACTTCGCACCTCTTCTGGCAGGCATAGTAACAGGAACCTAAAAAATTAATAAAAGACTATTTGTAATTCATCATTAGAAAACTCTTTAAAACGCTACTCATCAGTACCAAACAAAATGTTAATTAATCGATTATTTTTGAAAATAATACGAACAATAGTATTTAAATCAATTTATTCAAACATACTGATGATTTATATCTTTTTCCAGGATGTAGTGTATTAAATGCTAACCAGCCCAATCAACAAGAAAGTATTAAAAAACGTTGCTAAAATCTGCTAATGGCCAAAAACACGTTGGAATTGCAATATTTCAAAAACATTTTGAAAATGTAAATAAAATATTTGAAAAACGTTCAAAATATGTTTTTTAAATGATGAAAAAACGTCTATAAAATGCCTGTAATTATATTTTTAAAATGTTGGAAAAATCAGCAGACAGCAAGCAAATATTATCAAAAAATTTTATAAACGTTCTCTAAAAAATATTTATAAAGAAATGTTTAAAATAATGAAAATATGTCAGCAAAATGCCTCTACGAATTTTTTTTAAATGTTGAAAACGTCTGAAAAATTCCTATAAAACTATTTTTAAAATGTCAATAAAATGACCGAAAAATACCTGTTAAAGTATTTTTAAATGAAAGAACGACTCTAAAATATGGTTTAAAATATGTTTTAATAAGGAAAACACAACAAACGTTATCATTACAGAATAGTTTATAATTCGTCTTTATCTTCTTCGCTTACTCGTTTACTTGGACAACGAGAACTACCAGTATTTCAGTACTTTTAAAAGATGGAAAAATTGCAAAGATGCAGCAACAAGTCAAAGAACAATGGAACTTGTTTCATGACCTTGCGGCAATAGCAACCCGTATGACTTCCTGTTCTTTTGTGTTACGTAGCAGGTATAGAATAAATGGTTAACTTCGTTGTCGGTTTCATAGTGATTTTTAAAATATTAGAATGAAAACATTTTCGCATAAATATTTTTTACACATTTATTATAAAACTATTTCTACATGTCATTTTAAACATATATAAAAAATGTTTTCTGAAAATAGTTATATTTATATTTATTAAGTGCGGGAAACAACCGTTTTTAGTTAGCTACTACAACCTTGTGCAGTGCTTAAAATTCATTGAATTTTACCTGAGACCGCAAGACTACAGAAATGCAAAGTTTTGCTTCCGTATTTACACGCATTCATGTACCATAAAGGGTGCAAAAATGTTAGCTTTTAATGGAGTAGAAAATTATATTTTCTAACAACCTACATACGTGCAACGTTTTAATATTTTTAAAACGTAATTTAAATATTTCCTTGCTGATTGGGAGTTCGTCGAGCACAACACGGTTTTTAGAATCATAAATAAAACCACAGGTAATAAAACTATAAGCAAAACGACCTTTAGTTCAGATGGTTATTTGAAACCGGTGTTGATTTAATGAGTATATGGTTTTAATATTTCCATATAAAATGTCTTTGAGAGATCATATTACACTTACACACATGTTGTCTGAAGTGAATAATGAAAATATTTGCATTATATTTTATTATAGGTACTTACCTCAAAACTAATTACAGTACCTATGATAAAAAAAATTGTCACAGATAACTTAACAGTAAAAGCCGCACTAGTCAATAACAAATTTAAGAATCAACAAATCCGAAACAATAACAAATTTAAAACAATAACAAATCACAAACACGTTCAAATCACTAAAACTCACTGTTAATTACGAATACCCAACACAAACACGAATAAAGAATTGGAATTGTTTAAATGATTACGCTTTAAATTTTTTGCGACATCTAAGTAGAAATAGGTGAACCACAGATTAACGAATTAAACTGTGCGTAAACGCAGTTTTGTTAAAATCACAGTGACAGTTGTATAGGCGCATGTTGGAGGAGCTGCTCAATAGAAGGCGGGTTTTAGTATACCAAAGGCGTTTAAAATAAGTATATTTTAAGTATATTTTTGTTACCCATCAAATGCATTGCCGTTAGCAATCTGTTATGTGTGCTGTGTGTACATCTGTGCCTAAACTAACAATCCCATCCTTTGATGGCAGTTTTATTAATTGGTGCACCTTTCATGACACTTTTGTTACCATTATACATAATAACTCCGATTTAACGGACGTTCAAAGGTTATGTTATCTCAGATCTGCTTTAAAAAATGAACCTGCGAATTTAATTAGCTCCCTTGACACATCTGACAGAAATTATTCTATTGCATGGAAATTGCTGCAAGATAGGTACAATAACAAAAGACGAATTATATTCATTCGTGAAATTTTGGATGTTAGTAATATTACCAAAGGATCTCACGTGAGCTTAAGGTATTTAATTGATACAATTCAAAAACATTTAAACTGTTTAAAGGCGATAAACCAACCGGTTGAAAGCTGGGATGCTCTTTTAATTCCTATTCTTTTACCTAAATTAGATTTCAATACAATACGTGAATGGGAATCATTTCTCAATAAAAAATACGAATCGCGAGACGATATACCCACTATGGAAGAATTTATAAAATTCTTAAATGATAGACAAGGTGTGTTGGAATCTCTTTCAATTAATCAGCCGTCAACAGCCAATGTTAAATATTTTCAAAAACACAAAACAGATAATAATGCCAAGCCATTCAGTGCAAGCGCAACAGTAGCCGCAAATTGTGTATCTTGTAACGGAAAACACTACTTGTATCAATGTGTGGATTTTTTGAACCTCGCCGTGAATAAGAGAGTTGAAAGAACAAAGGAATTACATTTATGCTTAAATTGTTTTAAAAAAGGTCGTAATTCGTTTCAATGTAAAAATGCACACACTTGCAAATCATGTAATCGAAAACACAACACATTACTTCATATTTCCAATTCAGGGCTAGAATTACAAAAATTGATCAGAAAATCTTAAACGGCATGAAATCAATGTATCAATCATAGGAATCAGTCAAACTCCCACAAAAATTATGGCACGCACTGAAATCGAAATTCATTCGCGTTGTAATCATTATTCAGTTAGATTATCTTGTTTGGTTATTCCAAAAATTACGGATTGCCTTCCTCAAACTTTAATGCAAACGTTTTAGTTATACCGAGCAAATTTAATATTAGCGGATCCTACTTATAATAAGCAAGGTAAAATAGATATTTTAATCGGTGCAAGTAACTTTTGGGAATTATTAAGCATAGGACAACACCAATTCGGTGCAGGTAAACCGACCCTGCATAAAGCTAAATTTGGGTGGGTTATTTCTGGAAGTTTAAGTCGGAACGAAGATCAAATAAAAAGAACATTAGCTTACCTGTCACTAAATAAATTACAAGACGAAGTTTCAAAATTTTGGGAGATTAACGAATCTATTGAAGGGGTGAGTCATTTAAGTGCAGAAGAAAAATACTGTGAGAATATTTTCAAGGAAACAACCCAACGTCACATAAACGGTAAATTTATTGTTAGGATGCCACTTAAACCAAATTATACGAGCTTAGGTAATTCCAGAAACATAGTCATAAAACGATTTTATTCTTTAGAAAAAAAATTACGACTAATTTAGAATTAAAAGGAAAGTATGTAAAGTTTATGAATGAATATAAGCAATTGATGCACATGAACGAAATCGGCGATAGTTTAATGGCTACATATTTTCTACCTCACCACGGAGTACTAAGAGATTCTTTAACCACAAATTTAAGAGTTGTGTTTGACGGTAGTTGTAAAACCGATGCAGGTATTTCATTAAATGACATTATGCTAACAGGAAAAATTATGCAAAGCGATTTATTCTCAATTATTCTTCGGTTTCGTTTACACGCGCACGTCGTAACGGCAGATATATCATCGATGTTTAGACAAGTACTTATACATACAGATGACAGGCACTTACAAAACATAGTTTGGAGAGAAAACATAGACGAACCTTTAAAGGCATATCAATTAAACACAATTACTTATGGTACGAAGTCAGAGCCGTACTTAGCAACACGATGTCTCTATCAGCTTGCGTTAGACTTTGAAAATTATTACTATCATGAAGCGCAAATCATTAAAAACGACTTCTTTATAGATGACTTAATTACGGGGTGTAATTGTATAGAAGAATTAAGATTAATAAGAAGTAACATTAAACAGATACTGAGTACCGCTGGATTTATTTTACGCAAATGGTGTAGTAACGCGCCCCAACAATTATTCCAAGATGACAAGGAAACAATAGAACATGAATTTGTACAGGTAGGTGATAAAACAATAAAAACATTAGGGATATGTTGGGAACCAATTTCAGACGTTTTATACTATAAATTTCAAAATTTAAAGATGCAGAATCAGGTTACAAAACGAACTATATTGGCGACTACGGCCCAGTTATTCGATCCTTTAGGACTGTTAGGGCCCATTATTATACTTTCCAAATTAATTATTCTCAAGAATTATGGCAATTAAATATTAATTGGGACGAGACCGTACCGACGAATTTATATACACGTTGGATTGAATTTAAGGATAACCTTAAATATTTGAAAAATATCCAATTACAACGTTACGTTTCAAACAAAAATCCAAATATTGTTGAATTGTACGGATTTTCAGATGCTTCCGAACGAGCATATGGTGCCAACGTTTATATACGTACTATTACAGACGGCACAATATCAATTTTTTTGTTGGCAGCTAAATCAAGAGTTGCACCCCTTAAAAATGTAACTTTACCCACACTAGAATTAAATGCGGCTGTCCTCTTAGCGCAATTAATTCATAAAATTCGTTCTATTCTATCGATTACCATTAACAAAGAGTATCTCTGGTGTGATTCTATGATAACTTTATCATGGATCAAAACTTCGCCTTCAAAATGGAAAACATACGTCGCTAATAGGGTGAGTGAGATTCAAACATACACAAATATTAGTAATTGGCATCACGTTAAATCGGCAGACAATCCCGCGGACTTAATTTCACGTGGATTAGTGCCACAATTTCTACAAGATTCTAGATTATGGTGGAAGGGACCACATTTCTTGAGTTCAAATAATGAGCTACCAATCGATACATTTAAAATGCTTAGTAATGTTACAGAAGCAAAACGAATTACCACAATTGAATATGATATTTTTTCCAAATTTTCATCTTTACGGACACTAGTAAATGTTATCGCATACTGCTATAGGTTTTATAATAATGCAAGGAAATGTTTTATAAACAAAATTTCATTACACATTGATACAACAGAAAGAGAGGAAGTTCTTAAAAAATTGATAAAGCTAGCACAGTCACAATCCTTTCCATCTGAAATTAAATTACTACTAGAGAAAACCAACTCAGTTTTACTATGTTTAAAACCCTTTGTAGACAATGATGGTTTGTTAAGAGTGGGAGGTCGGTTAACTTTATCAAATTTAAATTATTCAGCAAAACATCAAATAATACTACCTAAACATCGCATATTAACTAATTTAATTGCCGAAAACGAGCACGTGAAATTGTTACACGGTGGATCACAAACACTACTAAATTCATTACGAGAACGTTATTGGCCATTATCTGGACGCAATTTAGCTAAAAAGATTACCCATCGATGTTTAAAATGTTTCAAATCAAACCCAAAAATTTCCAATATTTGCATGGGCGACCTACCAAAGGTACGTACTACACCTACTCCACCATTCTATCATAGTGGCGTAGATTATGCAGGTCCATTTAAAAGCAAAGATCGACGTGCACGAGGATATAAAATTTATAAATGCTATATATGCCTTTTCGTTTGCCTAAGCACAAAAGCTTTACATTTAGAATTAGTAAGCGAGTTAACAACCGAATGTTTTCTTGCTGCGTCAAAACGTTTTATTTCCCGCAGAGGGAAGCCGTCTACCATCTTTTCGGACAATGGAACAAATTTTTTTGGTGCTAATCGCCAATTAATAGAATTGAATACGTTTTTAAAAAATAATGCTTCGAATATTATAGAAAAAACAGCGAATACAGAAATACAATGGAAATTTATTCCATCAAATTCATCTCATTTTGGTGGAGTTTGGGAGGCAGGTGTAAAGGCGGTTAAAACCAATATAAAACGAATTTTAGGTGATAGTATATTAACTTTTGAACAATATACCACATTATTAACACAAATTGAAGCCGTCCTTAACTCCAGACCTCTTTCTCCTTTAAGTTCCGATCCGGTGACCCCAGCACACTTTCTCATAGGTAGAAGCTTGGTGGCAATCCCAGATTACAATTTAATGGAGATTCCACACAATCGTTTAAACCAATACCAGCAACTTCAATCAATGGTTCAGCATTTCTGGAAACGGTGGCAGAAGGAGTATTTGCATGGGTTACAAACACGAAACAAATGGAAAAAACCAACGACACCCGTCAAGGCTGGTGATCTGGTAACAATACTCGACGACAACTTACCCACATGCACGTGGAAAATGGGGCGAGTAATAAAGCTCCACCCAGGTAAGGACAACGAAGTGCGCGTAGTGACAGTTAAAACGGCCACCAGTGAAATAAAACGTGCTATAAACAAAATTTGTGTATTGCCATTATCAGATAATTAATAATTAAATTTAAGGACAGTTTATATTTAATCTGTTTAATACATCCTTAGTATCTTATCTTGTATTTGTTTTTTAAATTGTCACAGAGAGGCAGTTTATGTTAGTACTTAACTTATGGCTATTGGTTATTGTTTAACCCTCCCTCTTACTATGTAAATATTTCAACCTGTTGTGTACTGAATAATATAAAATTTAGTATCTAACTGAAGCTGCTACAGAGCAGACCATATTAACAGAATATAGCACTTGTAGCAATAAAAATTTAAACTATAACAAGTATTATTAATTCAGTTTAATAGGCACTCGATAAGTGGCTTAATCAGCAGTGTACTGCACTAATTGATTTAGCTAAAACAAAAATAGTATAATAATAGTTCTCTATTATTTCGAGGAGACATATTTTCTTAGTTATCTACTTTAGTTAAATAAAACTTTTACATAAAATTTAATAATGGTTTAATTTTTCTTTTTAATCTACTATAAAGTCGTCAAAATATAGGTGTTTTTCCAAAACGGGCAGAGTATACAGATAATGAATTAGTTCATTGTAGTTAAACGTATAGAAGGCCATGGAATTCATGTCAAACCTAATAATTTTAACTTTTGACGTTACGTAAGTATAAATTGTGTCGATAAATTCGTTATGTTGTAGAGTTTATAAGAATGGAGCGATTTGCGAAATATGTTTTATGCAAGTTTTGTAATGAAGTTAGTGAAATTAAAATGTATCATCGGAACCTAAAATTTTTACGTATTTCTTAGAAGAATGCGCGCCAGAAATATATTCACCGAATTTGTTTGGGATTATCAAACATCATTTGCTTCTGGTGTGTAAAAAATATGGAGCTCTTCGTAGATTACAGCAGAATAGGATTATTTCAAAGTACTACATATATTTTATGAAACATGGACAATTTATACATTTTAGTGAATGTTCGCTTTTATATTCTCCATTAAAGAAGATGCTTTAGTTAAAAATAGTTGTTATTTGTGTTATAATATATAACAACTAACGTAGTAACAACACGCGTTTTTGTAAATTTTGAATTTTCAAGTACAGATTATATGGTAAACTGTTAATAAATGATTTTTACTTATTAACTTATAGAACAAATTCGACATAATCTAAAGTTAACTGTAAATGTCATTTAAGCTATAAACGTCAAAAAATTTCCAATGTAATTTTATGCTCCTTACCCCAAGGAGGAGAAAAATTTCCGGAAATTTTTTAAGTTGCTAAAATACAGACTTTTAATTGGTCGAAAATGTTAGGTGTGAAATTTTCATTATTTATTATTATTATTTATGAGAAGCAAGACAATCGTTTCATACGTGCCAAAGAAAAATTCTGCAGTTATTCTTTTGCCGACGTAACATAGAGATGATAGTGTGAGTGGTGAAGAACATGACTATAAACCTGATACCATTTTGCAGTATAACAAAACAAAGGGTGCAGTGGATACAACTGTTTGTGTTAAATGTGAAAATTAAATTTATAAATTTGAATACTTATTTACTTCTTATGAATATTTCAGAATTGGTTTTATTTGTTTGCGTATGTATCTACTTATATATAAAAACAATCCTGCTTTTGTTAGTCCATTTATTTTTTGATCCACTTCTAAAATCAACATTAAACGTATTCCAAATTATTCAAAAAAGTTTGGGGTACATTTGTACCCCGCTTGATACCTTTTTTGCTTTTTATATTTTACAAATGAATATGAATGTAGTATTTTATATTCGATTTTACATTAATCCAAAAATTATATACAACAAAAAACGGTTAATATACGAATAAATATAGTCATGAAGGGTGTAATTTATTACTTTTTCAGAACCAAAAAGTTAGACTCCGTGCACGTGTTTATATTATAACTTTTTTATTGATTATGTGAATTTTTACATTTACTGTGAGAGGAAATATAAATGAGTTAAACATAGCCGTATGGCGAAAAGTAACTCTTGTCACTAAGTATGTATTTTTTGCTAATGTAATACCACACAGGCATACGAAAGTTATGTGCTGGTGAGATCATACTATTTTAACTTTTGTATATTATATCTGGTAAAGTTTTTTTTAAATTACTTCATTAAATTTATATTCTCCACCAAATCAATGCATATATTGAGATTGTTGAAATCTATTCCAACAACTATATATTTCAAAAAAATAATTATAATTTTTTAAATACGTTACTATTATTAACATATTTATAAAAACTTTTCTTCTATTATATCTTACGAAATATTTTAATTTACGTACAAAACAACTTTTATACTATACTTATTCTGTATTATTTTTTAGGTTTTTTATGAGACGTTAGGTTCAATATTTTTATTGTGTTTTAAGTTTAACCCTACACATTATGTTCAACATTAAACGAACAGGCAAAAATAATTTTGTATCAAATTTAGGACGCCTTTATGTATACTGTATTTAAGAGTCAATATCCATTGTAAAATTTTAGTTTACGCGGTTTATTACGCTCAGTACGTCATTACCGACCGCGTGAGTAAACATCGTGACAGTAGAAATTGTGTATTGTTCTTGATTTTTATATAAAAATTGGCGGTTTATTAGGATAGTTTTTATGAAAGTAATATTCTTCATATAAAATAATATGTCGTTTGCTCATTTCTTACATTTATTTTCAAAGTCGACCTGATTGTTATAAACCGTTGACTGAACGAATGTGGTAAAGACTCGCAAGAGCATGTTAAAAAACGTACCGTATTACTATCTCACATTTGTGGCTCCCTGCACCCCGCTGCCCACAAACTTCACCCTTGAATAGTAGCGACACGGTTGTTTGCAACGCAAACTAAAGATAAGACCGGTTAAAGTAATGCTTGGAAAGAATTCTAATAAGATTCGGTAACAAATTCGTTTAGTTTAGATATCGTTGACTGATATAACATTTTTTTTAGTTAAAGGTATGTAATTTGAAACTTAATGAAAAATAATGCTCATGGGAATAAATATATAAAAATTGATGCGAACTAAACAAATTTTACCCATAGACGTGCTGTTCCGAAGGGTAAAAGAATAAAGAATTACAATTTTTAGTTAAAATGAGATAAACACATTTTTCATTTTATCCTGGTCTTACACGCATGCATTTCAATATTTCTTTGCTACCCAGATATAAAGAGAAAGAAAATAAATAATGTAATACAATCCAAATATGCAAAATAGGAACGGCACCTCTTCTTTTGGTTATTTAATAAATTTAAAAGCAAAAATATATTTTTCTACAATCACGTTGGAATTTCTAATTTAATTTTACTTTACCTTTGGAATTGTAAGCCTTTACTTCCTTTTATTTGTTAAGCAGTTAATTAAATCATCTATTTCATCACCTATGATTAATTTTATGATATTGCATTAAAAATCTATTTAAACATAAAAAAGTCAATGTAAATGAAAAGATCGATTTAAATAAAAAAAATCAATTTAAATCAAAAAAATCAAGTGTTGATTTTATTTAAAAATAGTAGATTTCGCAACTAGTGCGCTGTTTACACATTTCTTGGTGCGAGGCTGTTCTTTTTTACCCGAGGCGTAGCCGAGGATAAAATTATGAGCACCAAGTGAAGCACGTGTTAATACATTTTTTAATCGTTCACATAAAATTAGAAAAAATTAAATTTTGAAGTATTTGTTGACAAATGTCAAATTAAATACATAAATAAAAAAGTTTATATATTTAGTTACATACCACTTTTCTCTTTATGTATTAAAAGTAACGATTACAAAAACATCGATTTTTTCATACCCTGCAACGTATTATCTACTATCAACAGATTCAATTCAATTATATAGAGAAATAAGTAATTCAATCGGCAAAGTGTATTAATTATGATATTATCCAAGCAGGCATATTAAATAATTGTCATCTAAAGTTTAATCAAATTCAGAATGTCAGTATTATTTCTATAGGCAGTTTTGAAAATGAGCTAAGAAAGATAATTACAAGGATTTCATTATTAATGATTATAATAAATAATTTAATAAATTTTGTTAGATTTCATTTTAGTAATAGGGGCAAGTGCACACCCAAAACTGATAAATTCGGCTTTAAAAGAGCATCAAAACTAGAATTGCTAATATTATAACTTCAAATTTTGTATATCAGTACTATGACATCTTATATAGTACCCTTTGGTCGCGAAATGTCATTCGCTTTCATATTTTTTTTTCTGGAAAATATTATTTTTTTGATTGCAAGGTGGCGCACTTACCCCGCTACACCGGGGCAAATGCACGATCCGCGGATATACCCCATTAAGTAACGATATCAATTAACCGGGGCAAGAGCACCAAACTATTGGACATATAGTTTTCGTGCCAAAATTTGCAGAAAAAAACAAAATTGAATGCGTAGCAATTTATTTAAAAACATGTTGTTTAAACAACTAGCGAACTAATGAATACAAACTAAAGAATACGAACTAATGAATGCGAACTTAGATTTTTACCGTAAAGAATTAAAAGACAAATATTTGGAGGTATGTAAGTAATAAATGTATGAACATAGGCCAGTTTTAGGTAGGTAGAATATTTAAAAAAATATTTTTAAACAGTAACAACTAAAAGTAACTAAGTTAATAACCTACTGTATGTTCATTGGTACTAGTTAATTGGAAACTGGGTAAAATCGATTCCAAATATCAAAATTCCTCTCCTTTCTTCTGGATTGGGCAATTTTTGTATGATTTCTTCTAGTCGTACCACAGATAAATCGGGAGTTATTGGCCAGACAAACTTTCCTTGGACTTTGTTTTTGCACCGTAAAAAGGATACTTCAAACTCGTCTTCGTATTCTTTTTTCATAACTTTCGCAACGTAGTGTTTAATTAATTTCTTTCCGGGTAATTTCACCAGCACAAAATTGTCAAGATTTGTAAGGCCCACTGAACGTTCATCATCATCCTTCTCTTCGTCTGAAAAACTATTAATGTCATCACTATCAGTTAGGTCTGTCAGCTCCCGAAAGTGGCATGCCCCATCTGAGACGGAGGAGTTACTTTCTGATATTTTCCTTGCATTTTTTATGTTTTTTGTTGACTTGGTTTTGGCTTCTTTTGGAACATAATTTGACACGGAAGGTTTATCAGGTTGAGAATTTGATTAATGAATCAGTCGGATTAATGATGTCCGAGCTAGTTAAAACCTCTGCGGTGTTGCCGATTTTTCTTCGTTTCTTAACAGATCCCAAATTATTGTTGGTATTTGACTTTACCGTTTCAATTAAAAGCTCTTGAAATGTTTGTTCTGGCACTGGTGTTGTAGTCTTCTCCATTTCAATAATGTCCTCGTGCGTTGTTTGTGGTTCATCTTGTTCGTTTGTTCGAGTATTTTGATTTTCGTCGAGATTTGATCCAATATTATCATTATTAAATGACATCTCTGGTTCGGTATGACGGTTTTCGTTACGACTCTCGTAGTTTTGCAAATCTTTTACAGAAAAGTCTGTTCTTTTATCAATAGCTTTTCGATTAACTTTTAGGTCCCCGATAACTCGATCATCATAGATACCCGTTGCCTGAAATCCACTCATAATATTTTCTTTCGTTAAACCGATCCAAACTTTTCCCAGCAATTTTGAAAATTCCACTTTCGATGGGCGTTGTCCCGGATGAAATCTCTGCCATTTAGCCAATTCTTTATCCCACATGATTTTTAAGCCACGGAAACAACACACATCTAGAGTCTGCAAAAGATGCGACAAATGCGGTGGGAGTTTTAACAATATTATTTTGTTTTCTTTAGCAATTGTTATTAGTTGTGGAGTAATGTGGCTGCAGTGTCCGTCATAAATTAACAATACGGGCCTAGATTCACCGACTTTTGAAATAAAACTATTTTGGAACCAGTTCACAAAATTTCTCCTGTCATTCATCCTTTTGGCGCAGATACATAGCTGGTCCCTGGAAAATCGCCGCCCTCGGGGATCCAAGGGTTCCAAAGGTTCTTCCCTTTGAAAATTACCAACGGTGGCAACTTATCTCCAGCGGCATTAACACATGCTAACACCGTGGTATTTTCTCTACCTGTTGCAGCAGTATATCTGTGGCAAGGTTTTCCTTTCTCTGCCACAACTTTTGTCCTTTGGGGGTCATGACAAAAGCTAGTTTCATCACAATTGAAAATTTGCCCCGGCTTATTTTTCTAATAGATCATAAAAACCGTACACGACAAAAGGATTTGCACCTTGCTTTTTCGTAAATGTTCCAGCCCTTCTGCTTTTTATTGACAACTGATGTCTCCGCTTAAACTGTAGCCACCAATCTTCACCCGGTCTACCATTTTTAAATGGGGTGGCAATAGAGTTATTTTTTACGAATTTTTGAACAATGTCAAATACCTCGGTACGTGTCAAACCGAACCCATTTTTGGCCATCACTCTCAAACAATCCGCAAGTTCGGTTTCTTGATTTTTTGTAAACACTGTAGGTCTACCACCTCCACCGACATTTCCATCTGTTTGGCGTTTACCACGGCGCCCGGATAAATGGTCGCGTAAGGTTTCTCTTGGGATATTGTAAGCTTTAGTGCATGCGTTTATAGTCATGACACCCTGCCTACATTGCCCTAAAGCTTCATTCAGCTTTCGGCAAGTGTAATTACGTCGTTTAGTTTTTCGCACATAATTCCGCACCATGTTCTGAAAAAGTAATGCTGGATATACAACTGTTACTGTTGTGTTGCAAAACGTATCTAAATCGCAAAAAAATTCTGATTGGGATTCGAAAACGTGCGGTGCACTTCCCCCTTAGAAAGTGGCGCAATTACCCGGTGCACAGAAATTTCGGGCAAGTGCGCCACCCTCTTAATAGATATGAAGACGACAATATTTTTGGAAAACAATTTAAGGGGGTACGCTTGCATATATAAATGTACGTTTGAAACATATTACACAATTTATTAAATTTTTAAACAAAAACTTACCGTAAATTTCGTTAGAATTCAAATTTGACCAAAACAAACATACATAACCTTAAAATTTAACAGCTGACAGCTTGACAGAATTGCGTTGTTACCAGCGCAAATGTAGTAACATTTTCGTGAATGGAACTGATTAGAGGTACGGCATCGGGATTTTAACAAAATTTTTTTGTTTGGAAATTTTATGACGGGAAAGTGCACTTGCCCCAAAAGCGCATTTACCCCACTTGACCCTAATTATATTTCCACTTTTACTTTACTGCAATCGTGCGGTAAAGTGACAGTTTACGCACTAGTGCGGTAAAGTAAGACATTACGATGTGTCACTAAATGTCGTAAAACTTAACATTACATGTTGATAGTAGGTAAAACATCTTTTTTTATGTCAATATGTAAAAATTAAATCATTTCAAACTTATCAGTCAACGCTTAATCATACTAATTTATTAACACATTACTTAAACAAAACCTTATATGGCAAAACTTTTTGGTAAAAATGAGGGTAGTTATCTTTATGATAAAATTCTGACTTTTCGATGTGGCTTGACACTAGTGGATGCTGCCTTACTTATTTTTACATACTTTTCCGATTCCCATTTTAAGGTTCTATGTACCTTCATTTTTATAAATAAATTTAAAACATATTGCTGGTGAGGTATACATAGCACAGGAGTATCTGACGAAAACCAATTGGAGCACTGTTGTAACATCGTTTTTAAATCAGTCTCTATATTTTTGCTAACATTCATGCCGCACTTATGAATATCAAACGATGTATTAAACGTCTGTAAAAGACATGATGTAATATTAGCAAATTCATCCGAAGGTCTCTTTAAAAATTGTATTGTATGTCCACTGAAATAATCTTTGTACATTAAAATGATTCATTTTGTTTATGAAGTCATTCTCACTTTTAGTGAGGGCATTAGCACAAATTTCACAATTGAACTTTTTTGAACACTATATGCCAAATAACCCGCCACGTATATATTTGAACAAGATTCTAAGCTACTTACGGCAACATTACTTAGATCGTCCTGTTTTTACCACCTTCATAAAATGGATCTCCTTTTGACTCTTCGAAGTCTTCATTGTTATCATTATCACTAGCAATAATTGAAACACCTGAAGAAGTGCTTTGAACTGATTGATATAACGAATTCGAAACCTCAAGTTGTTCTATCTCGGTATTCAAAATGTCATTTTCATCATCAATTTCACAATTGCCGCTATCTACAGCCATTTGTAGCCTTATGTTAATATTTTGTTGAATTGCTACGCGGCACTGCTGAACTGTGGGGTAGGATTAAACCCTCCTCTGTTTCTAATAACCGAAAAAATTTTCTAGTTGATCCTGATTTAAAAACCAGTTATCAAATATTTTATATTTATATCTTGAAGATGACTCCACAATAAAAGAACTGACTTTATTGTCCACAAAATCCGTCTAAGCAGTAGATGTTGTTCCGTTTCTTGTTCGTCACTTCTTCGAACACTTCTATGCTTTTAAAAAACTGTAATCCATCTTGCAATATCTTTTCCGTTGTACTATCGTAAATAGACAACGGACGCCTATATGGGTTAGGATCCGCAAAACCCTACTATTCAGTGCATCAAAATGTTATTAATAGTTTCGATAAACTCTGCAGTATCTAAAGATGTGGAACTAATCAATTCTTTAGTTGACGTAGCTGTTTTAATTGCTGCAGAAACGGTGTGAGAAAAAATTTGTGCCGCGTACTTAACCCTCATCTTCTGAAAATTTGTAGGCGTAAGGTGATTTGAAGTTATTTTAACCATGGTCCTAGTAGTACAACTCCGTTGATCGATCTCATAAGTTCTTGTTATATCGGTCCATGTGATAGGTTTATTGTTAACAACAAATCGAAGTCTTCTATTCATGAAATTATTCCTCAAACTTTTTAGTAAGTGGGGCACGTCGAATAAAGTAAATAATGTTTGTCCATCAATATCTATCACGGGATGTTCTTTAGTGGCGTTTAGTAAATTGTATGCATGACGATTATTCGATCCTTGATCGCATACTAAAGCCATTGGTTTAAATGTCAATTGTGCCAATTTCTTAACAACAAGTCTAATAAGTTGTTGTAATGAATTGCTGTTGACAGGTCCCGCAGAAACAAAATAACAAAAGGTATTCTCCAATTATGCAGCAGCCCACGAATATAAAACACTAACGCAGTTTTGCTAATTTACTATTTCTACCCAAAGATGCCAAATCATGGTAGCCTTCGACAAAATCTTCAGATTTGTTGAACTCCAATTGTCGTTTCAACGAAATCTCATCAAAAGCACCACACATTTTCTCTCCGTCCTCCATAGTTTTTGCTTTTAAGTAAAGCTTTTTGGTTAAACTGTTGTTACATCCGGTTCTTAAATTGATAACTTTTAACCAAGATTGAATTGTTCTAATTGCTGGTAATATCAGTTTAAGATTATACAACATAAATTTATAAGCTGATGGAGATTTGTAGTGTAAAGAGAGACTTAATTGTTTTTCGGCGTTTGTCCACTTGGTGCCTTTCTTATGAAATAACTGCATATTTACGAATACTCTTAAATATGAGCTTTTACCTATTAATAAAGTATTAAGAACCGCACCTACACTGAAACAATTCTTTTCTGTAATCTATACGTTTGCGAGAATTTGGCTTTGTATTTTTCTCTGTTGGTTTAACTTACTTGACAATATTTTACACTTTCTTTTAAATAATGCTCTGTAGGAGATTCCATTTCTAAAATTCGATCACTTAATTTTGAAGGTGAACTATCCGTGCTGGAATTAGTAATTGTAACTCTTGGTAGATGTTTAAGTAAACGTAATTTATTTAAATCGTTTGTTAAATCTTCGTCATCTGTACTACAAAGAAGCGTTTCCTTACGTATGTTTTAATGGGTTGAGGACGCCGCTGCTCGACGCTTTAACAATGTCATCGTTTTCACGTTTTTTGTAAATATATTAGGGACTGCATTTTTCTTAACAACTTTCGTTTATTGTTTTAATAATATCATCGGATTAAAGTGTTTTCACAAATTAGTTTATTTTTAAGGTCATTAACGTCCATAAGCGCTATTTTGATATTTCCACAATTTTTTCCACTGCTCAACTATTTCACAGTTTTTAAAGGAAATTTAAAGAAACTAATGTTTTATAAACTCTATTACTTTTAAAACAGTTGTTGTACACACAAATATGGTTCGCGGTAGTATTCATTTTATCGGCACAAATATACACGAATATACGACGTTAACACTACAACTGCCAACAATGAACTGAAATCTCGGATCCAAATATACGGTGTCGACTCCTATATCTCGGATCCAGCAGTGTCTACGATTTTAACATGGGTTCGGCGAGTCTTTACCATTCGTTCAGTCAACGTATAAACGTACTCCCGAGCGGCTCCGATGATTGACCGAAGGATGGCAAGGGCCGCAGTGAGGAGAATTCTATTACCTCTAGCTAATTATTTCCATACAATTACGCATTCCTTAATGATTCAGTACCGTTAAGTACTATTAGTTACAGTATAGTTCTTACTTATACCCTGTGTGTTATTCTAACATAACCCACAACCTAACATCAAAAGTGGTCAAGAACCTACAATGCCTCGTTCACGTTCGCAGAAAAAAACACAAGTGGAAAAAGTATTCAAGTTCTAGTGGTTCGCATTCCAGGACCAGGCGGGCGAAAATTAAATTCAATGCAAGTGTTGTATACACCTCCTATTCCTTTATCCAATACTTCGGATCGGATAAGTGAACAGTTTCATTTAAATTCAAATTTCATATTAAATACGGCAGTTCTACCGTATTCAATCCACTCACCGACGATATTAATAGATGGTCGGAAATAATTCAACATTTGCGTTCAATATATAAGTGAAATGGAAGTTCCGTTACTTTTCAAGCCCTTAATAAATTATGAGATACAGCTTATATTTGGTATGAAAATATTATCAAAAATGAGCCGAGATGGTTACATTATTCTTGGCAACAGTGGAAGATATTGTTAAAGTGTACATTCTTTGTAAAACGAAATATGTTTGAGTAGATTTACTGTCTCACAAACCCGTGCCAGGTAGTAACATGTCAAAAATTGATAGTTTGAATATGAATTTTACTGAAACCGATAAAATTTCATTAACTGTAGAAGCAATTAACTATTCAAATATTACTTCATCTGTTACAGCAGCAAACACTAGTGATCTCAATTTATTGCCTAGCTTTTTGAGAAACGAAATATACACTGGTTCACAAAAATTAAGTCCTTATTAAAAATTTTCATGCTTAGAAAAAGCCGTATGCTATTCAGGGACGTATTCAAAATAAGGTAGTTCACAGTTGTGAAAAATATAAGTTATAAAACCGTAATGCAGAACATTCTAATTCAAGAAGTGTGAATAAAAATAACAATTATTGCTATTCTTGCGGTCGTACAGAGCACCTTCGCCGGAATTGTCCGAATCGACGTAAAGTATATCGATAATGAAATAAACCTGGCCATTTACAAGTTGTTTGTCCGAAAAATATAAAACTTGAAATTAGAAATCAAATAAATTTAGTTCAATCGAAAAACAATGATAAATTTCATAAATTAATTTACATTCAAGGTAAACCAGTGACAGCTTTTGTAGACCTAGGTAGTGAATGTTCAATAATTCAAAATCAAAGGACAGCTCACCTCGATCTATCTATATTATCCCTAAAGAATAAAGTGAATCTGTCAGATTTCTTGGGTTTTGGCACCAGTGTGTACAATTACGTAGAAGTTGACGTAAAATTAAATGATGCAAGTGTACGTTGCAAATTATATCTTTTTCAAATGACGTCTTAATTGGTAGGAAAAAGCCTCACTGTATACATTGCTTAACAAATTTAAATTATGCAGTTATAGAAAACCCACGGAATTTGGAATAGTTTCTTCAGTTTAACACGTCTAACGAGTTTAATACTTTCTTCAATGAACAACATATTCGATTATTCGTATCTGCTGTTGGAATAGCACGTTCCAACGAGCAAGCAAACAGAACTATAACAGATTCTTTAGCTTCATGTAATTTCAATAAAAATTCTGATTCATGCGACGAAGAGCTGATTAAAATTCAACAAGGGATAAATGGTACTATCCACAAAACTACAAAATACACCCCAGCCGAACTCATCTTTCGTACTAGATTGAGAATGCAAACTGATCATTACGACAGGGAGGTCGATGATGACAACAAAATGAGTACTCCAATAAAAAAAAGGTTCAATGTAGAAACTTTTGCTGTAGGCGATCTTGTTCCGACTAGAATTTTGGGTCACCCTAATACTAATGAGAGCAAAATTACTTGCTAGAGACAGGGGGCCATTCAAAGTTATTCAAGTACTTCCTAATGACCGATACAAAGTTAAAAAAGACGTACATACTACTAGATCTCAAATACCATACGAAGCAGTGGTCTGCTTCGAGAATATGAAACCTTTTGGGGGTTTCAAGCAATAGGTACGTTACTAGTAATTCAATTGTGATAAGTTCCGATGCTGAACAATTATTATACTTTACATTCAAGATATTTGTCTGTTCCTATACTGAACAACTATTCTGCCTTACATTCAAGACGTTTTATGTATTTCATGCATTCTATTACACATTAAGTCGTGATGTTCCAATGCTGAACAAGTATTCTATGTATTCTATGCATTCTATCACACGTTAAGTCGTGGTATGTTCCAATGCTGAACAAGTATTGTATGTATTCTATGCATTCTACTATACGTCGTAGTAGTGGTGCGTTCCATTGCTGAACAAATATTCTATACATTCAATTTGCGACGTTTTCCATTCGGAACAAGTATTCTACTATACATTCAAGTTGTATGTTGCGTTGCTGAACGAGTATACATTCAAGTCATGATATGTTCGGTTGCTGAACACGTATTCTGTTACACGTTTAAGTGGTTTTATGCTCCGTATTGCTGAACAGACAATGTATCATATTTCATACCTATGTTTCCCAGGCTGCAACATGGAAAAGTTTGCGCTCAAGGCAGTCGTTTATTTTTTTAATTCTTTTCAGGCCAATTCGATGGCCGAGTGTTATAAACGTACTCCCGAGCGCCTCCGATGATTGACCGAAGCATGGCATGGGCCGCAGTGAGAGGGGAATGCACGGCTATTATGCCGCACGTGGCAGTTGCTGAATTCTATTCCATCCAGCGACACGCTAATTATTTGCATACAATTACGCATTACTTAATGGTTCAGTACCGTTGTACTATTAGTTACAGTATAGTTCTTATTTACACCATGTGTGTTATTCTCTAATAACCCACAACCTAACATGACGTTTGGATGTATCAAATCTGAGACAAAACGGTTTATTGATAAATTTCATGTAATTTTATTATCTCCTTATATTAGGTTTTGGTTTCAGATTATGTCTTGCTCTAGGAAATATCTATCCCAAGCCGAATTAGAGGCATTTATTGAAAAACCAACAGTGAAGATGAATTTGATTCTGATTTGGAAGAAGATGCATAAGAAACACCTTTAGAAAATGCCTTGATATCCAGGACCTTCCAAATGAGTTTGGTGACGGATTTTTATTGGTACACGAACAAACAGATTCCAATGAAGAAACTACGTCTAATGATGAAACTGAGATACACGAAGAACCCTGATTGTCCATCGTGTATAAACAAAGATCATATTTGTAATCGATTTTTACACATAAAAAACAAGAATAAAATACATTTCAATGATAATATGAATATGTTGCCTAGAGATAATCAAAACCACGATAAACTATAAATTAAGACCTGTTATAGATGCCCTTTGCTCAAAATTTCAAAGCATTCCACTGGAGCAGAAATTATCAGTGGACGAGCAGTTATGTGCAACGAAGGCCAGGCATCACTTGAAGCAATACATGCCCGCAAAACCCCATATGGGAGTACAAATTATTTTCTCCTTGTGAAACGAGTGGGATTTCGTATAATTTTGATAAATAAATAAATATATATATATATATATATATATATATATATATATATATATATACATAATATATTGGTGAAACTTACAAATTTTGTGTGGGCTAGTGTGATGCAATTAGAAACACAATCAATTTCATTTCCATTTCAATAGAATAAGTAAAACACATTTAAAAGTTAAACTACTCAAATTACTTAGTATGCAAATATAATAAAATTATTACAATATAAGTAGACCAATGTACTAAAGGAATTGTAAAGTCACATTCTTATTAACACACTTTTCATATTATAAATAGAAGTAAAAGGTAAAACTAGAATAGATTGTAAAATATATACTCTTGTCGTTAAATACATCATTGTTAATTTGAAAAATAAATATATAAATGTAAGAAATAATAACACCACTCTAACCTTAAAAAACACCAATTGGGGTTAAAACATAGTACAGTTTGAGCGCCATTTTGTAAATACTTTTTATACATGTTCAAAAGTCGTGACACCAAACTTAATTTTTTAAGTGAAACATACTATATTTTGTTCAAGATTCGAAAATAGTCATCAGAGCGTTAAAAATATAGATTTTTATATTATAGGGGTTTTGAAAGATATGACCAAATATTAGTAAAATTACCACCTTTAACACTCTGGCAGTAAATCAAAAAAATCAAGATCTGTGTATTTTAATGAAATTGTATCATTTTTCAATATTAATTACCTTTCTTGACTTCTTTAATACAGGATGAAACAAAACTCAAATAAACAATATCTCAAAATTTTCAAATGAATCACCCTGTAACTCTTTTACGATTTGTTAGTACAATTTTCCATTGTACTTGTAGGAATAAGTTTAAAATGTAAATTTTTTGACAACCGAAAAATCATTATTTTACATACCAAATTAAATAATTTAATTTTTAATGAAACGTCCTGTAAATTTTAGGATTTATTAGTCATTAAGATATTGTATAAATTTTAGTAGTCATTTTGTAATGTCATATCTTTTTTTACTGAAACCACTAGGATACGGAAAGATTATTCAATTATAAAAACAATATCTTGGTTTACACTAATTAGGCTACCGTCAAAATAATACTAACAAACATACAAGCAGTTTGCAGCTTTTACGAAATCATCAAGTCATCACAAACAATATATTTTAGTTGTAATGAAAGCTTGTATTTTATTTCTCAACTTTTCTATTTAAAAAGAAACTTACCAATTACAGAAAGAACATTACAAAAAAAAAACATTTACATAAATAAACATTAACATGTTGTAAAAAGTATAGTTTACAATACGTGTTCAAAATGCCGACCATTTTGTTCCATACACTTCGCAATCCTTTTTAAAAACGAGGATCTTACTTTTTCTAACATAGCTGGAGCTATTGTGGAAAATGCGTTACGAATCCTTTCTATCATGTCTTCTGCGGTAGTAGGCTCTGTTTGATACATAAGTTCCTTGATGTATCCCCATCCATTAGTGTGAGATCTGGAGATCGAGGGGGCCACAAGATTGGTCCACCACGTCCTATCCACTTGTCGGTAAAATGTCGGTTTAACCACCGATGTACACAGCGAACGTAATGTAGAGATGCTCCATTAATTAATTAATTTGTTAAATTGTTGTATATTGTACACCTTAAAATGTTTAAAGAAACTTGTTGTTACGTATAGATTAGATGCGTTTATAGCTGTAATTAAAAATCTGTACAAGTAAATAAAATAAATAAAATGTTAAAAGCACACTTACCAGCTCTGTACTGAAAAAACGTTTTGGAGAATTGGTTTACGAGTGATAGTCACTGCTTTGTGTTAACTCATCTAATCAAACTAAATCACTGTCTACGTTTTTGCTTATGCATAGTTGATATATAACTGGTTCTCTGCCAGTAAAAGTAAATATTTTTAAATCGATTTGAAAAATATTCATATTGTACATACGGACACATAAATTGTTTATTGAAACGCATTCATTAACAGTTATAAAAACCTCATTAAAGGTTTGAAATGTAATAATTACGTGTGCAACATACAGTTAAAATTTTTTTACCATGATTGTTATTAAAATTATCACATTTCTATTAATGATCATTTTGATATAAAAAGGGGTGCCTAAAATTTACCATTGCATTTTCAATTTTGGTAAAACATAATTTCGTTTTGAGGAAAACAAGCTTCAAAACAATCAATCAAGCCAGATACATAAAGAATGTTTTAATTATAACCATTTAAATAGCGCAATAAATAAATTCAAGATGTATCTGAAAATGACTTCTATCAAAAAGGTTGTCTTTTTAAAAAAACCTTAGATTTTTATAAAACAAGACCGAACGTCCTAGTCGTTATTGAAAATGCTCAACCATCTATGTACAGTATATAGTGCAATAACAAATATAATTCAACAGTAGAACGGACACCTTGCCGCCATCTTGGATTTTGACGTCACAAGCCCGCCCACGTGGGGACCGGTTTTTCCACCCTTATTTTTACACGCTTACGTGTAGGACGTGTTTTTCACCCTATTTTTGCACATCCACGTGAGACCGGATTTTCACCCTTATTTTATATACCTACGTGTGAGACCGGATTTTTCATCCCTATTTTTACACACTCGCGTGTGAGACCGTATTTTCATCCCGTTTTTCATCCCTAATTATTTTTATATACCCTCGTGTGAGACCGTATTTTCAACCTTTTCAACCCTAATTATTTTACATACACCCACGTGTGGGACCGTATTTTCAACCTTTCTTTTTATCCCTAATTATTTTTACTCGCTTACGTATAGGACGTGTATTTTCATCCCTTATTTTAATAAACTTATGACGCCGGTTAAATTGTCACCTAAACATATGGCAACACTGCTTTGGATTTTGACGTCACAAGACCGCCTGCGAGGGACGTACATTTCAACCCTGACAGTATTTTCAACCTTTTGTTTGTATTAAGAGCCCTTTTGGCGGGAGCCCCTAAAGGATAGGCAAATGCATGCGCACGTAGGATCGTTTTTTACCTATTTTTAAGGGTTAATAAACGGTAGGATATTTTTAGTATTAAAAGAAACTAATCAAGGTAAAGATAACGTATACGTTTGATTTTAAAATACACTATTAATTCTATAACGATAATAAACAGTTAATGGCATTGCATAATCAGCTAATTACCCTGTTGTTGTCATACAATGTGAATGTACGGTTTAGCGACTATTTAATATGAATTGAATTTTATCAAATGAGATTGCATAATTGTTGTTATTATTAAAATCATTATTAGGTTCCTTTTAATCCCATATCTAGATTGTGGTCCTCTTGTGGTGAAAATTCATTTGAATATATTTTAAAATGAAATTGATTTAAAAATAAAATGTGTAATTAACTAATTGATTAACCTGCTTACAGCAATAGTAATTATCGAAAATTAAGGAATGTCGCTTTTATTTATTTACCTTTTAATACGTATTATTTACATACAATATATTTTGGTTTTAAATATGAGTCACAATGTGTCAATCCTTTTTGCTTTAATTATGGGTCATAATTAAATCTAGTTGTCGCTCAAGGTAATCACTACCAAATTAATCTCATGTACAACAAGAAACTTAATATCAATAATGTATAACAAAGTATTTTTATAATGCCATTTTCGCATAGTTTAATGTCCATGTAAGGATCGTATTTTAGCCTTGAGAGATCGGATTTGGTCTGGGTCAGACTAGGGTTGGTCCAGTATCGGAGATTGTATTCTAAATTGTCTCCTGTGAAAGTTAGCTTTACAAAACACAGACACAACCACAAGTACGAGCACGAGCACAAACATAAACACAATCACAGGAACAATTACAAGCCCAAGAATCAGGACATGCACAAACACAAGCACAGGAACAATTACAAGCACAAGCGCAAGCACAGGTACATACAAACACACAAACACGAAAAACGAAAAATTGCAAACACGAAAACGAAAATTCGCAAACACGAAAATTCGTAAACACACAAACTCACAAACACAAAAACGAAAACGAAAATTCAAACACGAAAATAACAAACACACAAACGCGCAGAGTACGAAAAAACGCAAACACGAAAATCGTAAACACAAAAATTCTCAAACACGAAAACCGCAAACATACAAACGCACAAACACGAAAAACGAAAACACACAAAACGAAAACACGCAAAGCTGCCGAATGAATTAAGACTGGGATTTGGAGTCTATAAACAAAATGATTCTCTCTGTCTCTGTCTCTGTCTCTGCTCTGTCTCTCTCTCTCTCTGCCTCTGTCTCTGTCTCTGTCTCTGTCTCTGTCTCTGTCTCTGTCTCTGTCTCTGTCTCTGTCTCTGTCTCTGTCTCTGTCTCTGTCTCTGTCTCTGTCTCTGTCTCTGTCTCTGTCTCTGTCTCTGTCTCTGTCTCTGTGTCTGTGTCTGTCTCTGTCTCAGTCTCTGTCTCAGTCTCTGTCTCAGTCTCTGTCTCTGCCTCTGTCTCTGTCTCTGTCTCTGTCTCTGTCTCTGTCTCTGTCTCTGTCTCTGTTTCTGTCTCTGTCTCTGTCTGTCTCTGTCTCTGTCTCTGTCTCTGTCTCAGTCTCCGTCTCCGTCTCTGTCTCTGTCTCTGTCTCTTAATCGCACGGTCATGCGTGTCTGGGTAGTTGATTAAGCACATACAAGTCGAAAACACATTCTTCTTGTGCTGATCGATTTCAAGCATCTCAACACTTGTGCCATACATCTTTCTTCAATTTATCTGCACTCTGTTTGAGGCTGTAGTACGTTTTTCTAATACATAAACAGAATCTTCAATACTGTGATACGTGTAGCAACAAAACACATTAGCTAGTTAGTTTCACCTCTATATTACTTTACATGCAAGCCTGATCTAATCATAAATAAATACATCTGTTAAAAAGCTAATTAAACATAACCCACGGCCTGGTATAGCAAGCAACGCTTCCAATTATAGCTTTAGACAACACAATAGGGCCTACAACTAAATACAATCGACTAGCACTGCTTTAGTACGAGGATCAAACGAAAACGCGCATGCACGCACGCACGTACACGTACGCACGCACGTACACGTAGCACGCACGCACGCACGACGCACGAGCTAGCACGCTACGCACGACGTATGCGCGCGAGCGTTCGCACGACCGTACGTACGCTCGCACACGACTGTGCACACACACACACACACACACACACACACACACACACACAGAGACGCGAAAACACGCTAAAGCGAAAAACTTGTAAACTTGCAAACATGAACAAGACGGTGGAGCACCGCTAGAAAAAAACAGGTTTATTAACAAAACCGAAGGAAAGCTTAACGTTTTGAAAATATATTATTATTATTATTATTATAAACAAATACATTATTATTATTTAATAACATGCTTTATCGGTTTCTTCTTCTTCTGAACCGTGAGTCGTCCTCATCATCATCATCATGATTTTGAGATTTGCCTTCTCCCCTACCTCATAGCTCTTCTTTCTCTTCTGAACCATCATCTTGGATGTGAGATACACCCAGCTCAACCACCTCATCGCTTTCATCATTATCTTGAACGGTTATGTTGTAATAGTTTATTAACAAGTCAGAAATCTCTAATGTCCGCTGATGTTGGCTCATAAACAGGAGAATACATTATAGTAATGCTCACTCGATGACAGTTACACTTTAAAGAGCGAAACACAGAAAAGAGAACCAGCAGCCTTGGGTCTTGTGCGCAAGCGTACTCGTCAACGTTCGTAGAATCGGACATCTTCGGATGTCTGAAGTATTGACCTAACCACATCTAACACAGCCCTGGGGCATGTTTATAAATCTAAACGCCATCTTTTATGGTGAGTATTTTCTCCTAAGACGCCAGAACGCAGCTAGCCTTTGGTCTTGTGCAAGCGTGCTCGTCAATGTTCGGGTAGAATCGGACATCTTCGGGGAGTCTGAAGTATTGACCTAACCACACTCTAACATAGACCTGGGATGTTTCGCAAGACGCGTTGCGAAAATGCTCGACCATAAAAGGCGTTTAGATTTATAAAACATATCCCGGGTCTATGTTGAGTTGGTTAGGTCAATCAGACGTCTGAAGATGTCCGATTCTCGAACATTGACGACAGCTTGCACAAGACCTAAGCTATGCGTTCTGGCGTCTAGAGAACAGCTCTATCATAAAAGAGGCGTTTAGATTTATAAACATGCCCAGGGCTGTGTTAGAGTGTGGTTAGGTCAATACTCAGACATCCCCGAAGATGTCCGATTCTACGAACATCGAGCACGCTTGCGCATGACCAAAGGCTAGCTGTTCTGGTCTTAGGAGAAAATATCTCGACCATAAAAGAGGCATTTAGATTTATAAACAGTCAGGCTATGTTAGAGTGTGGTTAGGTCAATACAGACATCCCCGAAGATGTCCGATTCTACCGAACGTTGACGAGTACGCTTGCGCACAAGACCCAAGGCTAGCTGCGTTCTCATTTCTCGTGTTTCGCTCTTTAAAGTGTAACTGTCATCGAGTGAGCATTACTATAATGTATTCTCCTGTTTATGAGCCAACATCAGCGGACATTAGAGATTTTACTGACTTGTTAATAAACTATTACAACATAACCGTTCAAGATAATGATGAAAGCGATGAGGTGGTTGAGCTGGTGTATCTCACATCCAAGATGATGGTTCACAGAAGAGAAAGAAGAGCTATGAGGTAGGGAGAAGGGCAAATCTCAAAATCATGATGATGATGATGAGGACGACTCACGGTTCAAGAAAGAAGAAAACCGATAAAGCATGTTATTAAATAATAATAATGTATTGTTGTTATAATAATAATAATAATAATATATTTTCAAAACGTTAAGCTTTCCTTCGGTTTTGTTAATAAACCTGTTTTTTTCTAGCGGTGCTCCACCGTCTTGATTCATGTTTGCAAGTTTACAAGTTTTCGCTTTAGCGTGTTTTCGCGCTCTCTCGTGTGTGTGTGTGTGTGTGTGTGTGTGTCACTGCGTGTGTGCGTAGCGTACGGTCGTGCGAACGCTCGCGCGCATACGTCGTGCGTGCGAGCGTGCTAGCTTGCGTGCGTGCGTACGTGGTACGTGCGTGCGTGTACGTACGTGCGTGCGTGCGTACGTGTACGTGCGTGCGTGCATGCGCGTTTTCGTTTGATCCTCGTACTAAAGCAGTGCTAGTCGATTGTATTTAGTTGTAGGCCCTATTGTGTTGTCTAAAAGCTATAATTGAAGCTTGTTGCTATACCCAGGCCGTGGGTTATGTTTAATTAGCTTTTAACAGATGATTTATTTATGATTAGATCAGGCTTGCATGTAAAGTAATATAGAGTGAAACTAACTAGCTAATGTGTTTTGCTACACGTATCACAGTATTGAAGATTCTGTTTATGTATTAGAAAACGTACTACAGCCTCAAACAGAGTGCAGATAAAATTGAAGAAAGATGTATGGCACAAGTGTTGAGATGCTTGAAATCGATCCCAGTCACAAGAAGAATGTGTTTTCGACTTGTATGTCTTAATCAACTACCCAGACACACCTCGACCGTATGCGATTAAGAGACAGAGACAGAGACAGAGACGGAGACGGAGACTGAGACAGAGACAGAGACAGAGACAGAGACAGAGACAGAGACAGAGACAGAGACAGAGACAGAGGAAACAGAGACAGAGACAGAGACAGAGACAGAGACAGAGACAGAGGCAGAGACAGACAGCAGAGACTGAGACAGAGACTGAGACAGAAGACAGAGACAGAACAGACACAGACACAGAGACAGAGACAGAGACAGAGACAGAGACAAAGACAGAGACAGAGACAGAGACAGAGACAGAGACAGACAGAGACAGAGACAGAGACAGAGACAGAGACAGAGAAGAGACAGAGACAGAGACAGAGGCAGAGAGAGAGACAGAGACAGAGACAGGGACAAACAGAGACAGAGAATCATTTTGTTTATAGACTCCGTCAGTCTTAATTCATTGGCAGCTTTGCGTGTTTTGTGTGTTTCGTTTTTCGTGTTTGTGCGTTTGTATGTTTGCTTTTCGTGTTTGAAATTTTGTTTTACGATTTTTCGTGTTTGCGTTTTCGTACTCTGCGCGTTTGTGTTTTGTTATTTTTCGTGTTTGCGAATTTTCGTTTCGTTTTTGTGTTTGTGAGTTTGTGGTTTACATTTTCGTGTTTGCAATTTTCGTTTTCGTTTTCAATTTTCGTTTTCGTGTTTGTGTTTGTATGTACCTGTGCTTGTCTTGTATTGTTCCTGGCTGTTTGTGCATGTCCTGATTCTTGGGCTTTAATTGTTCCTGTGATTGTATTTTTTGTGCTCGTGTCGTACTTGTGGTCTGTGTTTTTTGTAAACTAACTTCACAAACAATTTAGAATACAATCTGATACTGGACCAATAGTCTGACCCAGACCAAATGATCTCTCAGGCTAAATACGATCCTTACATGGACATTAAACTATGCGAAAATGGCATTATAAAAATACTTTGTTATACATTATTGATATTAAGTTTCTTGTTGTACATGAGATTAATTTGGTAGTGATACCTTGAGCGACAACTAGATTTAATTATGACCCATAATTAAAGCAAAAGGATTCATTGTGACTCATATTTAAAACCAAAATATTATGTAAATAATACGTATTAAAGGTAAATAAATAAAAGCGACATTCCTTAATTTTCGATAATTACTATTTGTAAGCAGGTTAATCAATTAGTTAATTACAATTTTATTTTTAAATCAATTTCATTTTAAAATATATTCAAATGAATTTTCACCACAAGAGGACCATCTAGATATGGGATTAAAAGGAACCTAATAATGATTTTAATAATAACAACAATTATGCAATCTCATTTGATAAAATTCAATTCATTTAAATAGTCGCTAAACCACATTCCATTGATGACAACAGGGTAATTAGCTGATTATGCAATGCCATTAACTGTTTATTATCGTTATAGAATTAATAGTGTATTTTTAAAATCAAACGTATACGTTATCTTTACCTTTTAGTTTCTTTTAATACTAAAAATATCCTACCGTTTATTAACCCTTAAAAATAGGTAAAAAACGATCCTACGTGCGCATGCATTTGCCTATCCTTTAGGGGCTCGCCAAAGGGCTCTTAAATACAAACAAAAGGTTGAAAATACTGTCAGGTTGAAATGTACGTCCCTCGCAGGCGGTCTTGTGACGTCAAAATCAAGCAGTGTTGCCATTGTTTAGGTGACAATATTAACCGGCGTCATAAGTTTATTAAAAATAAGGGATGAAAATACACGTCTATCGTAAGCGGTAAAAAATTAGGGAAAGGTTGAAAATACGGTCCCACGTGGGTGTATGTAAAAATAATTAGGGTTGAAAAAGGTTAAATACGGTCTCCACTAGGGTATATAAAAATAATTAGGGATGAAAATACGGTCTCACACGCGATGTGTAAAAATAGGGATGAAAATCCGGTCTCACACGAGTATATAAAAATAAGGGTTGAAAATCCGGTCTCCACGTGGATGTGCAAAATAGTGAAAAACACGTCCTACACGTAAGCGTGTAAAAATAAGGTGGAAAAACCGGTCCCCACGTGGGCGGCTTGTGACGTCAAAATCCAAGATCAAGTGTCCGGGTTCTACTTTCAACTCATTACTTTAAAATAAAGTGCAATTAAAGCTGGTTGGTATACATCAAAATGTTTTGTTAACATGCAATTTAAACACGTTGAATAAGAGGTCTTGCTCGCTTATATATTTTATTTAAACAGAGCTTTTGAGAATTTTATGCCAAGGGTCCTGCGACAAGGGCGAGACCCAGCGCAAGTTCCTATGAACTGTATGTAGTTTTGAAATATACAGCTACGCCATGATCAATCTCTATTACAGAAAAACGTTTGTTAGCTCATACACCACTAGATGGTGCCACAAACAAGCTCAAACTTCCAAAGCGGACAAGACAGACGTAGAGACAAAATAAGAGAAACGCATGGGAGACAAGCCACGTTTAATTTCAACGCTTTTGCTTTTGTATTAAATCAATAAGATTGATAGAAACTGGCTTCTTAAATATAACGAAAGTCCATTCCGAAAACAAGATGATTAAAACATTGAAACAAAACAGCGTTTAAAAATATATTTAAAACAACAGATCATTTATTCAAAATTATTATTAATTTTATTAAATACATAAATAAAAGTTTACCTCAGTAGGTTTGAACCTACGTGTATGCTAAGCGAAAACTGCGTGTTCAACAATCGATGTAAATATTATCTTATATGTGAACATTGCAGGCTCATTCCATTAATATAAGTAATTTGATTATAATCTCATTATATTTAGAATTTACATCAGTTCTACATACATAAAAAATTACATCTGTTCTTCATGCGAAATTACAGTACTCTTTTATCAGGTTCAAATCTACTCTAAACTTTTTGTTATGTATTTAATAAATAATAATTTTAGACATGTTAGCTTTGAACTTATTCGTTCATAACAAAAACTTTTAATAACATCATTTATTTATTTAATTTAATTACATTGTTATCAGTCTTCTTCTGTTTTCGACTGTAATTCGTCACTATCATCATGGTCTTGAGATTCGTCCTTTCCCTCTAACTCATCGGTCTTCTGTGAATCATCATCATCATCATCATGAGCGGAGATACATTCATCTCATCCTCTTCATCGTTTTCATCATCAGCTTGAACAGTTATACTGTAGTAGTTTACTAACAAATCCCTAAAATCTCTAATGTCCTCTGATGTTGGTTCATAAACAGGAGAATACATTATAATAATAATGCTTACTCTCTGGAAACTATATACACAGGTAAAAGTTTGATGCGATGTTTTCATATAAATCGCGTTAACTTGTATAGGTAGTGCGACACTCCTCGACTCCCGAATATAACCGATCCTATCGAACATTGTTGAGTACTTACACATTTCTCCAATATAATTTAAATAAAATCAAATAAACAAGTTTTACAACACTTTTATTTTTACACAAAAATAGGTAACATTTTACACACAAATTACAATTCTCTTTATGCCTAATAGGCTTATGCTTTAGTACATCAGTTTAATTTTAATTTTATAATTTAAATCTATACTTTGTTCTTCAATTCTCATTCTAAATTGATATACATAACGTATCAGATCGTCGAAATGTAATGTAATGTAATTTATTTCTTATGGTTATCGGTTTACCTATTATAACTAATTCTGTCCCTTAGGATAACCGCTCCAATTTCTATAGCCTCTAGACTTTATAATACGTTTAATCTTTACATAGAAGCTTCTTAATTTTATGTGTCTTGTTGCGAAAATTTACATTTTCCGTATTTTCTAAAGCTTTTACGTACAATATCTATCTTAGCAAAATAATTCCATTAAATGTGGTAATTCCATTAGTTTAAATGTCCCGTCTTTTCTCTCTCGTGTTCTTCTTGTTTCTCTCGTCTCTCTCTATCTCTCTCTCCCGCATTCTCCCGTGTCACCTCTCTCTCTTTCTTTCTCTTCTCTCCTCTCTCTCTCGTCGTCTCGCTTCTCTCTCGTTTCCCTCTCGTTTCTCTCTCGTTTCTCTCTCGCTTTCCTTGTTCCGTCGCTTCTCTCTCTCCCTCTCTCGCCTTTCTCGTTTCTCTCACTTCTCCCGTCTCTCTCGTTTCTCTCTCGTCCTTCTCCTCGTTTTCTCGTTTCTCTCTCTCGCTTCTCTCCTTCCGTCCTTCTCTCTCTCCTTTCTCGTTTCTCTCATTCTCTCTCTGTCTCCTTCTCTCTCTCTCTTTCTCTCCTTCTCTCTGCATCTGTCTCTCTCTCGATCTTCTCTCTCTCTCTCTCTCTCTGGCTCTCTCTCTGTCTCTCTGTCTCTCTCCCTCTTTCTGTCTCTCTCCGTCTCTCTCTGTCTGTCTTAGCCTCCTCCGTCTGTCCCTCTCGTCTTTCTCCGTCTCTCTCTTCATTGCTATTTAATCCTTCAGCCAAGGTACAAAATATTAAACATTTCAAATATTGAATAAAGCTATTTAGACATTCAATCAGTTAACTTCAATCTCCCATTAGATGAAAAGTTACTTTTCACAAATATCTAATGGATAAACATTTTTCTAAAAAAATTTTTCAAACCAGCATGGCTCAATGACAACATAAAAACAGCCATGAAAGAACGAGACAAATTGTTTATGTGCTTTAAAAAGAATCGATCAAATGAAATATGGAACAAATATAGGATTTTAAGAAATAAAGTAAAAAATTGGATAACGAATCAAAAATCTAGTTATTTTAAAAAACAGTTTCAAAAGATCAAAAAAACACAAGAATTTTGGAAAATTGTAAAAAATCAAGACGTTTGAACAAAGGATAACAACAAAGAGGATCCTATAGTGGCCGTTAATGATCTCAATTCATATATTTATTTGCATGTGACTACTTCCACGTCAGATTCTGATCTGGAAGAATATTATGCAACAAAAAACTTTAACAGTACTCTTGTTTTTAAGTTATCTGAAATTACAATTGGCGAAGTTTATAAAGCATTAAGTAGTACAACTTCTAAATCGGTTGGTCCCGATGGAATTCACATTGACTTTCTAAATCTGATTAAAACAGAAGTAATCGAAGTGTTGTGTCACATTTTTAATGAATCTATTAATAACTGTACTTATCCTGAAATATGGAGAAAGAGTTATATATTACCCTTAACTAAAAAGAATCCTCCCACTGAATGTTCGTCATATCGACCAATCAATATTTATATACTAGTCAACAAAACAGAACTTTAGTGCTACCTAGGTATAAGACAGAATCGTACGCACAGTCTTTTATAGTCAAAACAATTAAGTTATACAACCAGGTAAATGAAACTATAAGAACTGCACATAATGCTGTAATTTAAAAAAAAGACTGAAGGACTCTTTACTAAGCAAATATAATTAATCTGTTCATTCATATACTGTAATCTTCGAATTTTCAATCTGTGTTTCTTGTTTTTTTCGCATTATGTCTATGTTTTCAGTTTGCTAACATATATATATATATATATATATATATATATATATATATATATATATATATATATATATCTCTATATATATCCCTCTCCCCTCCCTCCCCTCCCCTCCCCTCTCCCTCTCCCTCTCCCTCTCCTCTCTCCCTCTCCCTCCCTCTCCCTCCCTCTCCCTCTCCCTCCCTCTCCCTCTCCCTCTCCCTCTCCCTCTCCTCTCCTCCCTCTCCCTCTCCCTCTCCTCTCCCTCCCTCTCCCTCTCCCTCTCCTCTCTCTCCCCTCTCCCTCTCCCTCTCCCCTCTCCCTCTCCTCTCCTCTCCCTCTCCCTCTCCCTCTCCCTCTCCTCTCCCTCTCCTCTCCCTCCCCTCTCCTCTCCCTCTCCTCTCCCTCTCCTCTCCCTCTCCCTTCCCTCCCTCTCCCTTTTCCCTTTTTTCTCCCTCTCCCTCTCCTCTTTTTTCCCCTTTTTCCCTCTTTTTCCCTCTTTTCCCTCTCCCTTCCCTCTTCTCCCTCCCTCTCCCTTCTTCCCTCTTTCCCTTTCTCCCTTTCTCCCTCTCCCTCTCCCTCTCTCCCTCTCCCTCTCCCTTTCTTCTTCCCTTTTCTCCCTCTCCCTCTTTTCTCCCTCTCCCTCCCTCTCCCTTCCCCTCCCTCTTTCTTTTCTTTCCCTCTCCCCTCTAGTAGGTAAAAGACTTCCACACCACATTTAAGGTCCCACATTTAATTGCCACAATAAAGGTCACCAACCCCAAGGTCAAAAGCGCAATGTTTGATAATTATTCATTACCACAAACCAAGGTCAAAATTTCCTGTTCCCAAAAAATCCTCGTTTCATATAAACCACAAAACCAAGGTCAAAAAAGTTTCCTGTTACTTACAAGGCCATCCTGGAAATACCATACCACAAACCCAAGGTACCCCGTATTCCCCAATTACAAGGCCATCCGTGTGACCTATCACGCATTCGTGTTACAATTACAAGAACATCCGTGTGACCTTATGTTTTGATCACTTGTATGTTTTGCTCACCCACACTTTTAACGTTAAGGGTTGACGCTATAAGTGTAAAAAAATAAAGTGATCATGGAAGGAAAGGGAAAAAATTTTAGCTGTTTACATAAGAAATTTATAAAGATTAGTGATTAACTAAAAATAGCAATAAATAGTAGAAGTTTGAGATTGAGCAATGTGAATAAAAGTATTACTTAAACATGTCAAAAAACTTTTAGAGCAAGTGTGAATGTTTACATCATAACATGTAAAAAAAACTTTGAGAATTAAAAACATAGTTACACACACCCTCACAAAACATATGCACTCATACTCACACTCCACACACTGATAGTGGTGGAGGGACGTTGGAAAAAAAAGCACAAACAAATATTTAAACATTAACAAAGAATACAGATATGTATAATAATATATATTGCTAGATGGTTTCGTGCTACACACAAACGTGCATTATGTTTATCGACGATAGGTCCTGAAACTGACTCCGGATGCTGAGAAGGCCTTATGCAAAGAAGGGTGTTGTCGAGCCAGAATGCGAAGGTTTAAATCGCCAGTCTCAGCGACCCTACTAAGGTGTAAAGTAAAACTTACCCCAAAGTGTTGATCTCAAGAATGTTGTGAACTTTGGTAAATCGCCAGTCTCGGCGACCCTACTAAGGTGTAAATTAAGACTTGTGTATCCCAAGGAATGTTGGATGAGCCAGATTGCCAGTCTCAAATATCCTGTAGAGTAGTAAAAACTTGGACTACTAGATCACTTCAATGCGCTTTTGCACCTTCTATATAAATGGTTTTGAAACGGTTGGGTTGCTTGATTGGTTCTGTTCTAGAGGTTTCTGGCAGGTTGTTTTTTGCAGGTGACCTAGATCAACTATGATGCGTCAATAAAAAAGTAAACACGTTTTGCAGATGGATATTTTTGAGTGTCAAGCGGATAGGACACGTATCGCCGGATCAGACGAGACAGATGACCTTTATCTGTAAAGTCAGTTATTATAACGATTCGAAACAATTTTTAATACTTTTTTATTTTTATTCATCTATTACTTGCAAAAAACAGTTATTTTTTAGCTAATTATATTGAAATAGTGTTCTCCAAAATGATAATGAAAGTTGTATTTTATATAAACAGCAAAAACATGAGCATTTATTTTTCTAAGTATAGCGAAAATATTTTATTTGTTATTGGATATTAAATTCCATAATACTTTATACTAATAACACCAGATGGTTAACTCTATCCGCTTTTTTTTTGCAGGCACTTGTATAGAATGTAGAATGTATCTTCGTTTAATACATATAACTTGCAATTGTTATTTTTCTCAATTTTTTTAATTGCGTTTTAAACGTTAAATTTTATCTAAAATTCACGATTTGTTAATAGGTTAAATTATTTCAAAAATTGTATAAATTTAGCGTACAAAGGTCAACTCAGTTTTTATTTTTTAATTGAAGGAAAAAAGCAAGTTCTTTTATTTTTTCAAAGGTGTTGCATTCTCTCGCAAAGTCCAGTATGCTAATTAGTTATATAAACGTATTTTAATTAGGTATATCAATACGTTTCATAATATTTAGGTATATTTTATATACCTTTCATAAATATTACGTAAATATTCAGCAGTGTAACAAAAGCTAAAACTATAATCTCTTTTTAATTCGATTTAGCGATAGTGAAAACAAAAGTCGCTTGCAAATCTATACCTACATATGTTATGTGGTTGGAATAAAAATTTTCAGTGGTGTAAGAAGGATTAAGTTGGAACTTATAGAAAGTAAAGAAGAATTGCTAATGTAAAAATGCTAAATTTAGGTAGCGAATCGGTAATGGTGCTGACATCTCGTATTTTATATTAATTATTATATGTTTGGTTTCATGATGAGATTCTGTACGATAAAAAAAAATCGAATAAATGTTGAATGGTAATGATGTATAATTTATTTAGCAACTCGGTAATTGCTGACCTCTTTCAAAATAAATAAATCAAATTAAGAAAATATTGAAGACCCTGGGGCATCCAGATGAAGAAGATGCAGAGGACGTTACTGGAGAATTCATGTTTGTTTTTATATTTTGTAATCTATAGTATAAGTAGATATATGACTCATTTTTTTTCCGTTCAAACTATTTTACCCCAAAAAAATTGATTTTCAGACACTTTTCAAGGGTATCTGGGGGAAGGGGTCCGGATTCCCACTTCTGGCCCTCATTCCACTTTTCCCCCTTTCAAATTTTGTATTTAAGACGAAGCGGTTCCACTACAGTGTCAGTCCGTCTTTATGCGCCAAATAAAGTTTCAAGTCTTATAAAGGTGTTACATCATGTCTTTAAAGAATGGTAAGTGTTAGTTTTTGCATCTCCCCTACCCTTCCTATCCTAATCATATACCTACTCCGCAACCTGGGATAGCCATTGCATCCTTCCTACCCCTGGAATATGTTACGTTGCGTCCCCGTTCATATCGTGGATATGATTTTTCTTTAACAGTTGTCAAAAAAGTAGAATAAGTATATGTTAAACAAGGAATCATAACAAAACACGTAAGCAAGCATATAGTTTTATTCTTTCTTTTTGCAGCAAAATGTTCCAATGTGAATGTCTCAAGAAATTTTCTCGAAAGGTTCCACTGAGACATCAAAAAACATGCTGGATTCAGTATCTACTCCACCATCTGGGCAGGAGGTTTCGTTACAAAACCAAACCACAGCAATGTGGTGCAAGGAATCGCTTCCGACGATAACAAAGCAGTACAAGACATGTTACTGATTCCTTTGGCCCGGACCATCTGGGGTAAACTTTGCGAAGGATAATGCGAAACCCGGACCATCAGGTTGAGCAACTCAAGGAAAGTCTGACCAACGCGATGAACCGGTACAACCGAAAAAGTGGTGAGTGTGCACCCAGATTGTTCAATGGATGTACCTAGGTATGCATTCCAAGGACACCTCAAAAATAGGCATAAAGCAAATGTATGTTTTTGTCGATACTGGGTTGAAGTGATTCGAAATGCGTTTAAACAACGCATTGTGTCCCGTAACCCATGCAATACTCATACTGATGTGTCCACCTTTATGGCAGACGTTAAAGGGAACGTATTAAAGGTAGTTTCCTTTATGCGTGAACAGCTTTAACGTCACGGTGCCATCATATGACAAATTCTACGATAAAATGCGCGATGCAAAATTGTCACCTAGAAGAAAAGCAAATATAAATTTCAATATCTTTAAAGTAAAAATTTACCTTATTTTATAAATTATATTGTAATCACTTTTACATCAAATTGTGAATACATAATTTTTAGATTATTCATATAATGCGCTTCCTTTCGTAACCTACTTAAGAAAAAGCACGTACATTATTTTATGTAGAACAAGAAATATGGACTTTTTGTATGTCGGCCTAAATTCACCGCTAGATATTTCGTAATTATAGGAGGGCAGGAAACAAATACGTCAATAGACAATTAGTATAAAGGGAGTAGAAAGGGTGTTAGAGAATCACTTGAACACTTGTAATAGTTAATTGTTTGAGTTGTTAATTAGAAAGTAATTGTAAATTGTGAGTAGAATTTACTCCAGTGTTAATATTTGTCAGTCAGCCTTCGAGCACCAACTTGTGCAAGATGTACCAGGAAATGTAAGAACTATTTTTATTATTATATATTTTTGTTATTGTTTATGTTATTGTATATTGTGGTGACCATGTCCTAAATTCAAACCTCGCACTCCAACCCCATAATCCCCAAAGAGATCTTGGTTGAAAGTCACAACTTCTTGCAGCCAAGTTTCTGAGCTACGTATAAACAACCCTCCAATATCGCGAATATTGGAACAAATGGTGGAGCCCCCAATATTGTGACAAATGCCGTTTATATTGTGACAATATTTCCGATGACGAATACTGTCGCGTTCTACTGGTATGGGATCACTTTAAGTGTAATACACTAGGTGATTATGCTGATATTTATTTAAAATTAGATGTGTGTTATTGGCTAACGTGTTTGAAAACTTTAGGCGGTTATGTATGGGTGTGTATGGGTTATAACCTGCGCAGTATGTCACTTTGCCTCGATTGGCGTGGGATGCCATGTTGAAATGTACGAAAGTAGAGCTAGAATTACTCACGGATATGGATATGTATCACTTTTTTAAACAAGGTATTCGGGGTGGAGTGAGTACTTGTATCAAGCGGAGAAGCATAGCTAATAACGATTTTGTTCCAAAATATGATCCTAAACAACCGAAAGTGTTTTTATTTGACGCTACGAACTTATACGGCTGGAATATGCAAATACCTGCCCCACGACGGGTTTATGTGGTTACCTCAAGAGGAAATAGATCACTTTGACGTATTAAAGCTTGATGATGACGCCGATGTTGGATTTGTACTCATCCTCACCATCTGCATGACGAACACAACGATTATCCGTTTTGTCCTGAAATGATCTGCCACCAATTCCCAAAGTTAATCCCTAACCTGTGTGATAAGACCAACTACGTTATACATTACCGCTATTTAAAACAAAGTATAGAGCATGGCTTAATTGTTACTCGTATTCATAGGGTTTTACGCTTTCGTCAGAGTCCGTGGCTAATACCATACGTAGACCTTAATACAGCTCTCCGCAACACAGCACAAAACAAGTTCGAAAAGGATTTCTATAAAATTATGAATAATGGCGTGTTTGGTAAAACAATGGAAAATGTCGATAAACGTAGAGTTATTAAACTGTTAACACATTGGGAAAACAACGGTCGTCGGGTAGATCTAGCACGGTGCGTTGCAAAACCGCAATTTAAAAATTTTATTCAATTCACTGACAAATTGTTTGCGGTGGAATTGTCGAAACAGGTAGTTACGTATGACAAACCCGTCTATGTCGGATTCAGTATTTTAGATCTTTCCAAAATTATAATGTATCGGTTTTTTTATGATATCTTACGAGCTCATTATGGCAAGAATATCACGTTGCTCTATACTGACGGATTCTTTGATTGTTGAGATAGTAACTGATGATATGTATGTACACATGCGAAATAATTTAGACGAATATGATACTTCCAACTATCAAAATGAGTTGCATGGTATTCCTACGAAAGCTTCCGTCGTTGGACGAATGAAAGATGAGTACGCAGGAAAAGCGATTCAATATTTTTGTGGTGCAGGATCGAAGTCATGCTGTCTGAAGCTTGCTGATAATGAAGTTGTTAAGAAAGCAAAAGGTGTTAAGAAAGTTGTTATTCAGAAAGTGTTGACGGAAGTAGATTACAAAGCGGTTGCGGAGGGGTCTGATAAAACAGTAATGTGTAAAATGCTTGTGTTTCGATCAACCTTACATGATATATATACAGAAATGTTAAACAAAATTGCCTTTAGGTCCCAGGATGACAAACGGTATCGAGTACGTGATACGTGTTCCACATTGGCGTGGGGGCATTGGCGAATACCGGAATTGGAGAATGCTGATTCTTTGAGCGAATTATTGCAGGTTGCTAAGCAAATGAATTTATATTAACCGGAAGGAAAGAATAGTTTGGGTACTGACACTTGCTAGTTTCTTTACTATATTCTCTCCATAATGAAACTAATATTAATACTAATTTGTATTGTTCCTTTAGTTGTTTAACATATATTAATATTATGTACTAATTCGTTAGTAAGAGAATATATGCTATACAAATACTGTGTGATATATAATAACGAGAATGACTATTTATTTTTTTTTATTAAAAAATGTGTACAAGACTTATTGCAATCATGTATATGTATCATATAAATAGTATACAGAACCCAAAGCACAGTGACATAATGATTCACAATGAAAGTAACAAACGGGTTGCATAGCAGGAAGAGGTGGAATTTCCTCAAGTTCAATAACAGGCTGGCCACAAATTTTCTGATATCTGCTTTCTCTCTGCCTTTGACTTAGAATCTGTTGGCGAATCAATCTCTCGAGCATTCTTCGAAAGTGGTGTAGTGGTGTATACCCTTCTTCCCATTTAATACAGTGCTGGTTATGTATTAACCAAGTAGCTTGACGACGACTCTCTGCATCTAACGTATGCCAGGGATACGGTGATTTAAAAATAAAATGGGCAATTTGTTTCCCATTATAGATGGCGAGTTCTTTTGATATAAAAGCTTTTGAAATTTTAAACCCTTGTACATCGACTATGACGGACATTGTATTACAACTGTCGTACTGCTTTGGTTAACGCGTTGTATGTAACTAAACGATCGTGGAGTATAACACAGTATGTTGTCGTATCGGCAGCTATCTTTGCCGCTGTTTCAAACTCCACACGAGTGCAATGCTTCTTTTTGATTTGAGCAATCTACGACAATCAACGGTGCAGCTGTGGTAAATTGCGTAGGGGTGAGTAATGGTTGCCCATCTCTTTGGTAATACGACATTTGGAATTTAGCAAACATTTCGTACAACGTAGCAAAGCAATTGTTATCATAATTAACGTTGAGATTGTCATACGGATAACGATCCGTGTTCAGGAACACGCGAATATTATTTAGTGCACATTTATCAAATCTGCTCGTATCTTGCATAACATTATTTCTCGCCCAGTTTGAAATCCTATAATAATGTATCTAGGTGTTTCTATACTAGTAGATGTTTTGATTGCCCATGTATGCTTATCTGTTGCTGGAACGGCGGGATATATTGGGTTTCCCAACTTCTAAATGCTACTGGCGTATTTACATTTTTATCAATGTATTTCGTTAACGCCAACCCTCTGCTAATGCTGGAATGATGTGGAACTTTCCAATATATCTTATCTATGTTAACTTTTAATGCTTCTTCTACAGTTGAAATTACTGCATCGTATCAATGTTACTACGAATTAATACCAGTTCTTGTCTAATGTTCAAAATCACTTTATTGTAATCTTCGGCAAAGCCAAGTTTCGCAACGGTATACAAACATTAAAGTATCCTTGAGCATTTGTTAGTGTACTGTTTGCAGTAGGAAACCAACCTGCACTTTCATAACGGGCGAGATCATTGGACGTCAATGATACCAATCCTTTCATTGTCGACGTTAATCCTACCTTACGGAATCTACCACTATTCCATTCATTTCATATCTAATTTCACTGAATAAAAATGCGATACCGTTATTAACGAACCCGGTGTTAGAGACAGTACCATCCTGACGTAATAATCGTCCCTCTACGTAGACATAGCTTTCGGATGGTAGAGTGCACATTTCTTCTTGAATGGGTATCCTGATTTCATTATTGTTTCCAAATCTGGTAGTGTATGGCTGATGGGTGTGCAGTTCGGAATTAACGATGGCATTATCAACGACAACTTTTTCATTAACGTTTAATATACTCATTGTAGTACTGTAAAGCCGAGACTTTCCAATAATGCTTTGTTCTGCGGTGTGAATGCTTTGGGCGCTGAACGCTTACTGACTCTCACCTTTCCACACTTTGATCTTTTATAGTTTGATTTGCACTGGTTACATGCACATGTGTTATAGCGCGTCACCATATTTTCTTTAAATGTAGTCCTATCGTTATGACTTCCCCGTTAAAATTGACGAGATCTCCGTCTTGCTCTACTATTTTAAGTGTTATTGTCGAAATGGTAGATGTATTGATAGGTAGATAGATGACATGTTGAGGGACTTTTTTTTTACCCGCTGGTACACTGGGAAAGAACTGATGAATTATGTGTGATGTTTCACCATTCTTAAAACTACCACTTGTTATATTGTACTCGATAATTAATGAGTTAATTTTGATAATGTTAATAGGAGTATCAGAGGTATGCACTTTCCGAGCCTGGTAAACAGTTTTATTAAAAACCACCATAGGTCCTATCGAATTTTCCACATTGAAGTTAATGTCATGGGTTGCTTTCATACATGCTTTCATAGTATTATTATTCGCTTGTAAATGCATAAATGCTCTCGATAGTAGTATATAGAGGCCGGAGCTACTCCACTTCAAGGTCACATCGCTCTCGTAAGCTATGCATAAAAAGTAGGTCATGAGTTTATTGAAGGTGAATACTGCGCTTCAATTTAAAAATAGAAATTGCAATGCCAGCATCCTCATCATATTATAAGGTCACTCTGCGGTCAAACGTTTTGGCGGGAAATTTGTATGTCAAGGTCAGAAGCTAAAAATAGAGATTGCAATGTCATCATCATATTACAATTCTTAGAAGTTTAAAAATAGTGTGGTCAAGTTCGAAGGTTATTGATCTGTAGGGGTATCGTATGCCACTTCTTAGTGTTTCTAAACTAAAAGTAGGACAAGGTGGGCATTTAACAAGTTTAAACATGTAAGAGGTACTCAAATCAAGGACACATTTAGATCAAAATTTAAAGCTAAAAATAGAAATTGCTAGGTCATCATACTACAATTCTTAGAAATCTAAATCTACTCCACTTGAAGGTCACGACGACGACGACGATCTCGTAAGCTATGCATAAAAAGTAGGTCATGAGTTCATTGAAGGTGAATAATCCACTTCAAGGTTACGACTTTCAAAACTTCAAGATCATTCAGAGGTCAACAAGAGTAACGACTCCGTGTTAAAATGAGAGGAATATATATATATATATATATATATATATATATATATATATATATATATATATATATATATATATATAAAGCCTCTTTGTGAGAAGATATCATTGATAAA
>JARFJB010000899.1:0-63783 GCA_036346205.1 Vesta saturnalis
CCCGGAAGCAAAATGATGAGTATAAAATCAAATTTTGTTGTATAAACTGTTATAATTTATATTCAAAGGACGCTAAAGATAGTATAAATTTCCAGGTTACCAAACCATTTTAGCTTATAAACAAGCATATTTACCCGCCAAAACAGCTGACTTTATCGTCCCAGGGATCCTCACAAATCGCTTAAAAGTGAACGAAACGTGTTTAACGCTACAAGATAGCTTCGTGGTTGTTTGGAACGCCGTGATTGGCAACACATTAAATAAAACTGATTAGTTTGTGTATTTTGTATAAAGTTTTCTTGAATTTATAAGGTTTTTAAAAAATATAAATAGTATCGTAGCAGATCGTGAAATGTTTATCGGAATAGAATTTCCCGAAGATGACGGAGGTGGAGTTGCTTTAGTACATCGGAAGTGGCTCAGTCCACGAAAAAGAAAGGTTTGGTGGCCTCCTTATAAACAGCAACATCTTTTTGACAAATCATTAAAAAAAGGAGAATCTCCAAAAGACAATTGGAGTATGTACGGAGTTACTCGATGTTTCTTTGAAAAAGGTCCGTTAAATATTTTTTCTTAATTATATAATAGTTGCTATTGGGGTTATTGTGAAAATTATAATGTCATATTTACTTACAGTTGAGTTTGTAAATTTTGTATTAGACTTGGTTCTTTTTTCAGTGGATTACAAAAAAAAGCGCTTATAAAACTCAAAAGAGTTGAATTTAACTCCGATATTCAAACTGAAGAGGATGAAAAACTAGCTCCAAATCGAAGAATAAGGTCTCCGAAAAGATTATTCTCTTCAGATGATAGCGAAGATGAACAAATCTTGCATAAGGTACCACCTGCCATAAAGGGAATTCAAGAGATTTCGAGTAAGAGAAAAAAGATAATTAATACTACAACTAGTAAGTTGGACATATTTGTTGTAATTTTGAATGTAACCTTTCTATATACTCACACAGGACACGATGTTTGTAATGAAAGTGAAAGAGAGGATGACATAAATGAGGCATCCCAGTCCTGTAACTATAAGGATACGAGGATAGGACACTCGGAAATTTCTGATGAAAATTCAGGTTTGTATATAAGATTTTTTGTGAAAATCCGAGTATGTTTCGAATACAACAAAAGGGATCAAACAAACAAAACATTGACCCATTCCTGCCAAAATTCATTATATTAGAAATAATCCAAGGGTATCTGATGAAAATTTAGGTCTGTATTATAGCATGCTTCGGGTTTCTCTTGTACATAAATGAATATTGTTTATAACATAAAAATGATCTATCAAATGTAACATTGAAGTCTTATAAGACTGGTTCTGTGAGAACTGGGGATTGGTCGGGAATACCTCAGGAGAATTAAGGTGTATATATTTGATTCCTTACAAATATTTTTTATGAAAAGTTTATTAATTTTAGAGTTCAATAAAATATTATTATCTTTACTTGTTGAAATAAAGAATCAAAATTCTGAGATTTTGCACATATTAAAACAAAGTAAATCTTCAACTGGTATACAACTATTAGAACTCCCAGAAAATTTTCCTGTACAATTACCCTTACGAAACTTAATGGAATTGAGAACAATTTTAGAAGAATTGGGGGGAAAGATAGAACTAGCAAGATTAATGCAATTTTAAGAAATTTGATTTCTAACAAGGTTGCAGTAAAATACAGCTTTCTTGGTACCAGACATGAAAAAAAGGCTTTCAGTAACTTGAATTTGCAAAACGTTGTTTTAAGTAAGTTTTGTTTATTTATTTAGCTGTGTTATTTACAGACAAGACAGCTAGTGAAAATGAAGTTAACAACGCCATCAAGGTTTGGTTGAAACATGCCCCTAAAAAATGATCTACTAAAGCAAAGAAAAAAAACTAATCTCCATTTTCTACAATAATAAAATGCCGAAACACAATTTAAAAAAAAGTATTTCTAAAAGACAAATGTATAGGCGTGTTTCATTAGAGGCTAATAAAATTTGCAATGATATTGTTAATAAGTCAAATAAGTGCAACGATACAAGAAATCAAGAAGAAGTTCTTTATACAGAACCATTACAAAGTATTGACATTTCAGTGTGTAATGAGGGTGCTAACACAGAGCAGTTACAAGAATCACCGAGTGCTTGTGAATCAGAAAATTTTCTTTTTAATATGGTATCTATTCCTTCCACATGTAAATTTGAACATGATAAATCAAAAAAAGAAAAGTTACATCTTGCTCAACAACTACAACAGTGGGCCACTTCTGAAAGGGTAAGTCATTCAGCTGTAAATAATCTGTTAAAAATTCTTAATCCATTACACCCAGTATTGCCGCTAGATAGTAAAACGTTATTACATACTCCGAAGCTTTTAGACAAAAAGAAATTAGACACAGGCTATTATGTACATTTAGGTTTGGAAAGGGCTTTGAAATTGTTTCTTGACAAAAATATGAATTTCGTAAATGATTGCATATATGTGAGGTTTAATATTGATGGAATTCCATTATATAAAAGTTTTGATACACAAGCATGGCCTATAGTGGGTCTTATACAAAATTTTAACATTCAAAATTCATTTCTTATAGGTATTTTTTGTGGACATTCAAAACCAAAACCATTATCTTTGTATTTAGAAGATTTTATTAAGGAATGTGTTGCTGTACAAGATGGCTTTGTTTATAATGATAAAAAATATCAGCTCAAAATTCATAGTATCATTTGTGATGCCCCCGCAAAAGCTTTTATAATGTGTATTAAATCTTCAAGTGGGTACTCTTGTTGTGATAGATGTACTGTTTCTGGGGACTACATTAACGGAAGAGTAGTTATTAAAAAGTTTATCAGCTTGTAAAAGAAGTAACAACTCATTCCGAAATCAGTTGGATGAAGATCATCACATCGCGTTTCACCTCTGATACAATTAAATATTGATATGGTGAATGATTTTCCTATAGATTACATGCATAATATTGGCTTAGTTGTTAAATTACTGGGTGGGTGGACAATTAAATGTAAGATTATCAAGTATCAAATATCTCAACGTTTATTAGATTTAAAGCAACGGTGAACGGTAATCACTTACGGTACGTCGGGACTATATCCCCTTATACCTTCATCTCTGTGTAGTTGCATTGATGTTAGGTTTGCCGCTTTTGAATTGCGGCGTTGTTCCCTTTTCGCGGGATGTTTATTTTCGTTCTGCTTTTAACGCTTGCCGAATGGTGGTATTTACGACTGTGGTGTTGCGCGGGTGCGCTGTGCATCCTTTGTAATTTGCCGTGTGGTTTCCCAGACAGTTGCAGCATTTTGTGTTGTCGTCTCCCCGTGCGAGGGTGCAATCCCTGGTTTGGTGCGGCTCCTTACACATCTGGGGGTTGCATGGCATCCGTTTGTCGAATGTCCGAACCGCTGGCAGTTATGACACTGTCCGGTGCCGTGTTTTTTGTGAGGCGTCTCGACGCGGATTTTAAGGTAGCTGATTTTGGTTACGTTGTATACGATAGTTGCTATTTCGTTGCGCTCTAGATGTGCCAGGAGCATCGATGTGGTGGCGTTTCGATAGTCGTCGGTTGATTGTAGTTGAATTTTTACGCCGCTTTTGTTTGTAGAAATTGTTTTAGGATGTATGTCAACCCCGTTGAGTGTCGACATTGCTCTCGAGTAGTCAGATTCGTGATGCAATATCAGCGGAGGGACTCGTTCTCCCTTTGGTTCCGGGGAGTTCGGTTCCTGTGGGCCAGCTTCCGTTCGTGGGCGTTTCTTGCTCACTTTTTTTTCAACTGTAGTGAAGCCGTCGTCGTCGTGTTGGGTTTTGCTTTCCGCATCATTGTTTTTTGGCGGAGGCGGAGGGATGTCCTGCTCCATTGCACCATCAGAGGTTTGCGCGGTCGGTTCTATTTTGCGTCCGTGGCGTTTCTTTTTCTTCCGGCGTGGCTGGCTTTCTTCGTTGCTCGGGCCGGGGATCACAGCAGGGATCGGTGTCGCAGCCTGTGCTGCTTTCAGCTCTCGTTGGAGGTCTTCAATTAATCGTTCTTGTTTGGCGTTTTCGTCTTCCAGGTCTTTTATTCTTTGTGTGTAAACATTTTGCTCACATTTATATGCTTGTATCTGCACCCTGGCAGACTCAAGGAGTGGTGTTCACGAATGCGATGGTCGTGTCGAGGTCGTAATCATCAGATTCGGAATCGCTCATTTTGCAGCCGGATTTACGCGGTGAAAACTACGTAAACCCGGTACAGCAGTTCTTTTTTATGCTCTAAGAGCGCGGGCGCGCGAATTTCTCAAGTTAACAGCTGTCTCTAGGCACAAGTGCTTCGATCGAGTGTTCGCTCAAGGGTGTGAATTCAATTGTTTTTTTTTTTTTTTGTTAGTATGCTCATGCTTATGGTTAGTAATATTACTTATTTTAGCTTTTATGTATCTTATCGTGGACTGTTCAGGAGTCCTTCTCCTCTTCAGCCCTGGTCATTCCCTTGTTGTTGGTGTTGCGCTGTTTTTTGTTATTGTATTGTGTACAATCATGAGGTGCGGTAATTTTTGGTAATAAAAAGAAAAAAAGATGTTTAAATTTATTGAATGTGAATTTGAATTTTCAATACGGTGGTTGGGTTTAAGTGTGCGTGTGGGTTCGTGGTGTGAAGTGTGATTAATTAAATCGTTGGCCGGAGTCATGCTGGGTCGTCATCGGATGGCCGGGGATGCGGAGGGCGTATGATATCGAGGGCTTCTTTACCTCCTCAGGGAGGTCGTCGAGGAGTTGTGTGAGGATTGCTGGAGGATGTTTAAATTTTAATTTGGGTTTTTTTCGAGGGAACTTGGGAAAGCGGTAGTTGTAAGGAGTCGTAAGGATTTCTTTGGTTGGGATAGTGTTGCCGAAAATTCTTTTATAGGTAAAGTTTCCCTGGAGTTTTTGGATACGGTTTGTGATTGGGGGTATATTGACATGTTGTAGGGTTAGATCATTAGGGTACGTGAAGGGTAACCTATGTATTCGTCTAAAAATTCGGCGTTCACAGGAGGCGATTGAGGAAAGATGGTTGGGGTTAATGTTTGTGTATATAGGAGCTCGGAAATCCATAACAGAGCGGATGTATGTTTTATATGTGTGTAGAAGTGTTTTAGGGTGACAACCTCTGATTCTACCGCGAAGGGCGCCCAGTAGGTTTGCGCGGTTTCTAATCCTGTTTAGTGCTCTTTTTACATCGGGGAGCCAATTGAGGGTTCTAGTGAAGAGGATTCCTAGGTAGGTGATTTCATCTTGGAGTGTGAGCCTTTCTTGGTTAAGGGTGAGGGAGACGTTTCTGGAGGCAAGGTTAGGAAACTTATCCTCTGTGTAATGAGGATGTCGGAAAAGGATTGTTTGGGTTTTGGTGGGATTGACGGAGACTCTCCACTAGTTCGCCCAGTTGGAGGAGTTCCGTAGGGTTTTGGATATGAGGCGGGAGGCCGCTTCGCTATTCCGATTAACCGCCCAAAATGCGGTGTCATCCGCGAACTGCGCAACGACTACTCCGGGTTGGGTAACTTCGGGAATATCGGATGCAAATATGGCGTAAATGATATGGGCTAAAGAAGAACCTTCCGGAACGCCTGCTGTTGGTTGAAAAGGATCGGAGAAAGTTTTCCCTACTGTGACCCGAACTGACCGATTGGTCAGGTACGAGAGTAGGAGTTTGGCGATGGGGTCGGGTATGTTAAGGTTCCGGATCTTTTGCAGGAGACCGGCGTGCCAGACCCTGTCAAATGCTTGCTTAATGTCCAGAAACACAGCCAGATTGCATTGCTGGTGATTGAATCCTCTGGTGGTGCCTGTAAGCAGCTTCAACAAGGGATCGTGACACGTTCGGTTAGGACGGAAGCCGAATTGGCTGTTGGCAAGGAGGTCGTTGTATTCTAGGTGGTCCCTGAGCCGCCTGGCTAGAATCTGCTCAAAGCATTTTCCCAGGCAGCTCAGGAGGAGATTGGTCTGTAGGAGGAGGGTGAGGTAAGATCAGCGTGGGGTTTAGGTATCATGACGGTGGAGGCCGATTTCCAGTCCGTCGGGAAGTACGATAGGGTAAGGAATTTATTGTAAATAGTGGAAAGTAAACGTAGGGCTGGGTTGGGTAGGTGGCGAAGAATTTTTCGGTTTAGGCCATGACCTGGGGCAGAATTTTTACCCTTTTTGAAATATGAGCTGACCTGGTCAGGCGTGATAGGGGCGTAGAAAGGACTCTCGTTATCGAGTAGGGTTTCGGAAGGTAAGGTCGGAAATCTTCAAGGCGACTCTCAAGGAGTGCCTTGAATTGGTTATTAAATTGGAGATCATCGGGGGATCGGAAAATGGATTGGAGGTGGCGACCAATGAAATCGGCCTTTCCTTGGTCGGAGGAGATTAGGTTGCCCTGAAGGTCGGTTAAGTGGGATTTGGGGTTTACTTTTCTTCTGGTCAGTCTATCAAACTGTTGCCAGAAGAGTTTACCATTTCTATAGTCAAGCTGGGAGGTGGCTTTGGTCCAGGAGTCTTCGGAGTGTTTATTGGTTTCTCGCCTGATTAAGGCGCTAAGGCAAAGAACTGACGATAAATTCGTCTTTTCTCTTTGATCCAGTTCACAATGTGCCGTGGGAACGGTTTTCGAGAAATGTCGATGTTTTTTAATGGGACAGAGTTATCGACCGCTTCCGCAATAACGGAAGTTCAGGTCAAGTAGCAGATGATAGTCTGTTACCGTTGCCATTCGTTGGGTATCACCAAATTGGGTGTGGCGCGCATTGAAATCACCTGAGGTATTGCTCGTTGGGGAGGCTAGAGGCATAAGTAGAAGAGCATCGGATAGGAATTGTCGGCCTGGCGGGTTATAATATGATATAAATACTTATAGGAGTGGAAAGTCCATCACAGCAACACATTCGAGATGCTGTGTGCGCAGGAAGTTGAAAAGAGTGGAGGGAAGCAGTTTTGATTATAGAGGGCGGTTCCGTGTATGGCTATTGTTTAGAATCGATGACTACGTTTGAAATTGAGTGAACATCGGTGTGAGCTTTGTTTCTGATGGAAAGGACATGATATTTGGAGTAGAAGGTGTTTTTTAAGGCGTTTCCGACGAACGCCCCTGCATTAATGGTCCCTGTTATGATAGCCATTGGAAAGGAGTTAGAGTGGGTGGGCGGATACGGCGACCTTCATCCGCGTACCGGATACGAAGCTGATCCTCCGTTGGAAGAAAGGTTTTGGGATAGCGAGTCTAGGTCCGAACAACCTTTCTCGCCGGTCAGAAACAGTGGTAAGGGCAGTGGGTAAGAACTGCAAAAGTCCTTAATGGATCAAGGATTGGGTGTCAGGAGCAGGTTCTGAGGTGGGCTGTGTCTTCCGAGTCGGACTCTTCGAGACAGGATAGGATCGAGGATGCCATCATCGACGGGGAACTGGGAGGATCCCGTCGCTTCCGGCACTGGAAGGAATAGGTGGGATGCGCTTCCCCCAGTTGTTACACTTTGGTGTTGGCGGGATCTACATGACGAGGATCTGTGACTTTCACCACAGTTAGGATCAGCGGATGGTAGGGGACACTTCCTCAGAGTGTTCCCACCTGCGTGCAGGTGGAGCAGTACTTCGGGAGGTTGGGGATGAGGGTTCGAACAGTAGGTCGCCCGAACATGACAACACCGCGTGCGAGGAGATACTTCTATGGTGACTTGGGAAGAGGTATGACTCGGATGTAGGGAGTAGGTTAATCGCCTTAGAGGTGATGCGAACGGCCTTCCTTACATGCGGAAAATCGATCGCACCCAGGATCTCTTCGACTAGGATATCCTTATTACGTGACGAATCACGCAGGAAAAGGAGAGGTCTAGGATGGATGGATGGACGGGGACCGGACAGTTGGGATACGGGTTACTGATGGATCACATGGTGATCGCAACCTAAGCTGCGTACCTTCCGGTAAGGAGAGAAGTCTCTAGAGACAGGTACTGTGGTTGAATGTCAAATTCAACCAGGGAAGGTTAAGGGTTTGAGGAATTAAACAGGGATTTGGCTTTTTGGAGATATTGCAGGCAATATCTCGAGGATTGTGAGCAGGTAGGTAAAGGATTAGGGTTAACAGGTGAGGATTCACGGGGTACAGGTGGTTGAGTAGATGTTGGTAAGGCAGGTGTAGGTAGGAGCAGGTTTACATGTCGTGCGATTGTTACGTGTGCGGTTTGAGTGGTCTTGTGGAGGCTAGTAGAGCGTGTGGAAATGTAGGAGTTAGTGGACTGAAGTGGAGATGAGATGCATGCATTGAATGGGAGCGTGTACGTGAGGAAGGTGGAGGTGAAACGAGTGGTGTGCGTAGATTGTGGTGGTGGCTGGTGTGGGTGGACGGACGGCGTCGGGGGGAAGCAAGACTGAGTAGCTCGGTGGCGACCTTGCATGACCATCTCGGTTGCGCTGTTAGTTATACGGTTTTGAAGGTTAAGAAAAAATAAGAACCTGTTTATGAAAGGGCGGGTCTCTGCCGAGGTGCAAGCCTCACCCCCGAAGGAAAAGGCTTGGAAATCAGAGACCCAATTCGAAATGGAGGAAATTCACAGTTAAAATACAAGACAAAACGTAATTAAATGTAAAATTCTTTATTATGATACCTAAATTACGTTGACCTGACCCGACGACGATCCTGGTGTTGAGCGGTGTCCTGGATTCCGTCTCTATGCTCCGGGGCACTGCTTGGCTGGTATTGGTCCTCAGGGAGGCACGCTTCATCGTAAGTATCTGATCAACAGTACGACTACTTCGAGTCGGCGAAGATCAGATGCGGAGATGACTGCGAACGGCGAAAACGCAGGTTCTTTTCCGTAGCGAAGTTAAGCGATAATAGTATAAAATCACCAAGTGCAGTAGCGGGTAGAGGCTTACTTTGAAGGTTCAAACCGGAATTATTGTAAACCACGTGCATTATCAGAAATATCTCGCTTCAAAGCCACAATAAGAACGTTTACTTTATACGGATTTGAGTTTTAAAGGATGTTATAAACTGGATTTATAAGCACTTTTATACTCATTGGCCGACTGTATATCGGTAGATAGGTTGCTAGGAATTACTAGAATTGCGCACTAAAATTATTAATTACATTTATTCAGCATGGCGAAAAGCTGTACTGGACGCAGTAATGTGTACAAGTCATGTTTTAAATCACTAAAGACGATGCGTTATGGGGCATTAGATAAATTTTCAGCTTTCCATTTGAGAGCTTTTGACCGACTAAAAGCCTTACTTAAATCTGCAATAAATCCGTTAGAACAAATCTGTTTTAGAATATATGAATTTGATACAGCTCAAAATGTCATCGTCAGAAACTTTAACTCATAATGGCTGGGTTTAAAATTGAAGCATTTTGATAACTTTGTTCGAATCAATAATTTTCATAAACAATGAGAAAATAAGTTTGTGTAATAAGTTTGTCTTGAATATTAAATCTCATTAATGAGCTGACTCTTACTGTTTTACAGATTCGTTTTTTCAAGTACAGAAATATTAGAAGAACAATGATAATAGGAAGAAGTATGTTTACTAAGAATCATTCATTTTATGACTACCCTGAATCAAACATAAATATAATTGTTCCAGAATTGTCCTGTGAGGTTACAACATGGTCAATTAAAAATAAAGGAAAATCTATACTTTTACCATATAAAGAAAATTGGGTTATAATTCCTTTATTTCACACACTGTAATAATGTTATTTAGGTATTTAGTTTTCACTTGCAACTGTTTGAATACTCAAACATTATGAAATCGCTTCAAGTTTGCAACAATCACTTACTGCTACTCACTTGCAGCTCTAGTTCTTATTAGTTTTAAATCTAGTATAACCTTGGATTTGATTGTTTGAATTTGGCATTGCCATTCTTTAGGTAATAATTGTTTTTTGGTGGAAGTTTCGGAATACTGTAGAAGGAATATGATATTAGGTACTTTAAACTCAACGAAATGAATATTTAAAGTTTTTGTCTACTGGATGCTTAATTAATTTATTCTAGCTCATCAACACAAAATTAGATGATGATATGTATGTAATTATGTACATAACCGTTTAAGATATGCTTGGTACCTACTTTGTATGTATTGTAATGTTTAAATTTCTTGTTTTTGTTCATTATTTACATTTCTTGCAGTGGAAATAACATCACAGGTTTGAATGATATTAAAAATAATGAAAGGCAATCAAAAACTTTTGATGTTATTTTTACTTTTTTTTTAAGAAATAACATCTCTGTTTTATTCACTTACATTGTTTAGGTTAATTATTCAGCCAGTTATTCTTTTAAAGTCTGTAGCTTTTTGAGTGATATGTATGTTGAATACACGTTGAACTTTTGGTTTTTTCGACGTGAACTGTGACGACTGATTCACGTGAAAAAGACGTGTAGTTGTTGGCTGGGGTAGCACGTTGGGGTAGGTCAGGGCGCTTTATCCAAACAATCGCTGCGTTGCATAGGTGTTAGTCATAGAATAAGAACTACGTGTTGGTACAGATTTCACGATATTTTTCTTTGGGAAGCTAGTATAGCAATTTAAGGTAGGTATTATTTTACTATTATATTGATATATTGATCTCCAAAAGATTAAATGGTTAATTGCGGTATACAATCAGAAATAATTGACATTAACCTAACTTTTGTTCAAAAACATGGTTTCAACACTGACCTGTATCTAAAAGGACTGTGACATTCTTCAATACAACATTGAAGACATCCACCGAAATTTTCAGTTACTCCAAGGTGACAATTATTGCGTTAGTGATGTAACAAATGGTGGTAGCATAGTATTTAGACTGGTGGTAGTACTGGTATCACCTGGTAGTGGTGTAGCATTATTCAGACCTAATGTTTAATATGTGGTTCGAAAAGTAGTATAATTACAGACTGATTATTTACAAACGCAAAGTTCCTTCAAAATTAATATATCCTATGTGCCATAGACATACAAGAAAAATGATGGAACATATTCATTTCATAAGTAATTTATTTACTTGTGTTTTGTTTCATCAAAATCATTTACGTAATAAAGAAACCCTCTCACGTTATTTTAGGTTTCCAAAAACTCGTGAACTTTTAAAAAATGGGTTGATGCTTTGAACCTAAAAATTATATCGCCAAAGATTAGTAGACATCCTGTTCAACCCATTTTCGACCACAGCATTACACTTAATGGTAGAAAACATTTACTTCCAAATGCAAAATCCAATAACATTTTACCAACGCAGTTGCAGTTCCACCACATGGTTTAACATTTACTTCATCGCTTTCTAATGTAGCAACTCATTTAACAGAGTTTAACGTTTGAAATCCATCTTGCTCAACCATTATTAACCAGCAACAGTTTGTAAACTCAAATAAGGCATACTGCACAAAATCAGTGTTCAATATGATCATAGTTACTGTAGTATCTCGAAAAACCAAAAAATTGATGTCAGAGAAAACGGCACATGTTGACCAAGAAAACATACTAAAATACAATAAACAGAAAGTAAAGCGGTTAACATGTAACATTAAGTACCTAAAAGATATTATAAAAGGTCTAAAACCAACATCTTAATGATCTAATACCTCTGATTTATCTGGATGAAGGATTTCAGATGTTTCCCAAAGTATATTTAGTAGAATTGGACTATGAATAAAGGAAGGAAATTATACGCTATCATCATCAGCGGAAATCGACTTGGGCGGACTAAAGAAAATTTCTAACAGTATATTTACCATCAGCGAGATTTGTTTTAATCTGGTGAAAGTGAAAGTTATGAAAGTTTATTGAGTTCATACAATCAAGTTCGTGCTTATTAGCTAACATGTTTGATTAATGATACCTCATCTACTACATGATTCTTATCAAACATATGTAGGGCTCAGACTTGTCCCAACGTTTGTATTTTATATGAGCTAAATGTTCTTTAAAGCGAATTTTGATAGCCGTTTAGTTTGCCCCACATATATTTGTTCAAATTTTACAATTAATCTTAGTAAATTCGACCTATCCTGCTTATCCACTTTATCTTTGGATTGCCTAAAGAGTTTGCAAACTATTATCTGAGTGACTGTTTTCAAATTAATCTTTGGAACAAGATTTTGGTAGACCTTTTTATAAGCAGGATAGTTTGAATTTACATACTTTGTTTCTATTTGTTCTCTAGCGTTACCTAATGTAGGTACGTTCTTAACCCTCATCCTATGTGTGTTTCAACTACATGCATAACCACTTCATCTGAAACCCATTGTATGCAGCAATTCCTTTAATAGTGCGCAATTCTTTATTATAATTTTGACTGAAAGGAAAATTAAGCAATCTATGAACCAAAAGTTAAAAGCTGCAGTTTATGCTGTCTACAGTGATTTGAGTCATTGGTTATGAATCATTGTAGCCTAAGATTCATAAACCAGGTATGCTATGCCACCCATTGTTTCTGAGTATTAATTCACCTACTTATCTGCTGTCCAAATGGTTATCTAGTAAATTTCATAACCTTCCTACCAACAGCCCAATTCAGTGTGGCAAATTCGTATGAATTTATTGATAAAATTAAAACATTGAGCTTACGAAAATGAAATTTTAGTCTCATTCGACGAGATGAGATGCATGTAATGACTGGTAAGTTTAATGGGATGCACATATTATTCTGGTCCTATAGATATGGGAACCAATCTAAATGATTCAGACGATTGAAGCTACCTATTGGCTACTTATTTTGTAAAAGCTAATAATTTAGTAATAACTGGTTGTTGTGGCTACTGCTAAATGTTGTTTGTTATTGACTTGAGAACGAGCGTTTAGTCAAACTTGTTAAGCAAATTTATACGATGTAGGCATTAAGTGTTAACATGTGATGGACCATCGTGTCATATTTTGCTAAATCATTTAGGTTGCATTTGGATCTACAAGTATATTTTTAATAAAATACTTTGTGTAGTTTGGGGTTTTAATGGTGTATTTTAAATTATACAATCTAAACGTTTCGATAACACTTACGTGATCTTCGTCAGTAGTAATATCTGTTAAAATTGTTAAAGATGTTGTAAAAATTTTGTAAAGTTGAAAATGAATAAAGATTTAAATTTCACCATTTCACTAATAAAAACTTATCTCTTTTGGCAACCAACCAAAAAGATAAGTATATTTATTATGTGCTAGTAATTTCCATAGTTCATAGAATATATTGAATTATACATAAATTGTTTAGTGATGACTTGAATATTAATGACTCCAAACATATTTCTTTCATCCAGCAACCACATGAAAAGTACATGAAATTAATTAGAAATTTATTTGAACCTTATAAAATACTTTATAAAATAAAGGATGACCCTATTTGCGGGACTTTTATAGAAGCTCTTCATAGGGTACAAGAGAAAACAGGGTTACGAGCAGGCACAAAATTAACAACATTTACTATTCAAAAAACAAATCATCAAAGTGAATAAATATAGCACCTCAGACATTAAGTAGGAGTGTTGCTGATGCAATACAATTTTACCTGTGACGATTTAGAACTGCCAGAATTTCAAGGGGCATCTGCAGCAGCCGAATTCATCAGAATTATTGATCATTTATTTGATGTAGGCAACGGTAGATCACCATTTGGAAATTTTAGCGATTTTCTTCAAAATATTAAATAGAATGGTATGTTTTCTATATTTTAGTCAGAAAGAGTATAACATTTCGCCTATACCCTGAAAATTTCAAGTCGATATATCGGTTTCAATTTTATACCTACTTTAAATTTAGATCGAAAAACAATAAAACGCAAAGTTTTTTTGACATAATAGTTTATTACTTAGGCCAGCTTTTATAAACACGGGTTAACCCTGCCCGAGAAATTCGATAATACTGACAGTTATTATCATCGAGTTTCTGGGGTTAGTTTATTACCGTTGATTAATAATTACAGCGGGTGGACCATCGAAAATTAACTAGAGATGAGTAGTACGCCATTACTCAGTGGCGACCTAAATGCTCAAATTGTCTGCCATCGGGGGACCTAGGAGGTAACAATAGTAATGGTTATTAAGCTGTTAAAGTTAAGAATGAATAAGGAAATGTAGGTACCTAGCTGGCCATGGAAAAAAGCTCCCTCTTCCTATCCATGTATCAGGAAAAGTGTTACTCAAAAATTGACGCACGCGTACTGAAAAATGTGCCGGACAGCCGTCATGTTGGAAAAACGTCCGCTGCCTAGTAAGCAACGGCACATCTTCTAAAAGTAACGGCAAATCGTTCCGCAAGAAATTAAGGTACGTTTCACCATTAAGTGGTGCGTCAAAAATGTGAGGACCAATAATTCGACCTCCTAAAATACCGCACCAAACATTGACGCTCCACCAGCCCTGATGTTGAATTTCTTGCATCCAACGAGGATTGGTTCTGGACCAATAATGCATGTTATGACGATTTACTCCACCATCACTGCGGAATGTAGCCTCGTCAGTCCACAATATTTGCGATAACAGATGTTGATTATCTATGAGCATATTCGACAGCCAATAGCAGTAGTCTAAACGTTGCTCATAATCAGCTGCAGTCAGTGATTGATGAAGGACTACATGGTGTGGATGTAATCTAGATTAAAATTGAAGTTATGGTTTTTTAATAGCCTTAACTTTACTACCTTTAATATCTAACTTTTATTTAAAACTTACTTATATTCTTTCACAATATGCTGAACAGTAGTTTGAGTTAGTCCCAAGTCATGAGCTATTGCTCTTGTGCTACTATGTGAATTAATTTCGATATATGCTAGAACGTTTATCACATTTTCTTCCGTTCGGGATCTGCGTGCTCTGTGAGTAACTGGGGGATGAATTGTTCCTGTAGCTCTCAATCGTTGTGATAATCGAGTAGAAAGTCTGTTCGATCTTTCTGGAAAACGAGCCGTATACAACGTTCAGCAACAGTAGAATTCTGCATGCACTCGAAATATACTGCAAGCATATCATATGCCTCCTGGTTAGAGCATTGTTGGCAAAAGAATGTGGAAATAAGTCAAAGAAACTCGTATCACAATACACCGCAAAACCGGAGGTAATTTTGTAAGGAAATTTCAGGATAATATTTCCTTGACACTGACATTGATAAAATTAATGTTACTATGGATAAATCGTCATTATGCATTGTTGGTCTGGTAGTGTTATTGGATGATCGTGGCACTACAAAATCATTACCATGGATCTAAATTTAAAGTAGGTATAAAATTGAAACCAACAGAGATATCGACTTGAAATTTTCAGGGTATAGGCGAAATTTTATACTCTTTCGGACTAAAATATAAAAAACATACCATTCTATTTAATATTTTGAAGAAAATCGCTAAAATTTCGGCAATATTTGGAAAGCGTCCTCTAGCGGTTTGTTCGTTAATCAAACTTAACTTTTGAATATATCAACGAATAGCGCAAGAAAAGATATTTCCAATGAAATATTACTTTTTAAGATTCGATGACTGATTCCGAAGATAATTACGTGTTTGTCTGACAACTTTCGCAGCTCCCCCTATGGAAAACCTGTTAGAGAAAAACTTCCTATACAAAAAAATGGGTAAAATTGTCCCAAAAATACAACTACGATATTTCCAATATACCTTTTCCTTAAGTTTCTGTTACTTATTAGACATTTTTTATTTTACCATAGCAGTTACGCCACCTAGCGGTCTATTTACAAACTTTAAAATTATTTCCAACATTTTCTCTTGGCCACATTTACTACGACGTTTAATCTCATCCCACAATACCTCATCGAAATCAATTGGGAGGAAATCTGAGCGGAGTTTATTCACTAACTGTTCCCAAGTATTAATTCGGTTACGAATTGCCCTAAACCAAACTAAACCTGATCCGAAAATAAATCAATGTACACTAATGAATTAGCAAGAACTGCCTCCCAATTCAATTTAGTAGTTAAAACAGAAGAAAGCTGGGTTTCATCCTGCTTTATAAATTATGGTAAAGACATATTATATAAAGGTTCATACACTATGCAAGGAATTAAGAGGGTATCAAGAATCTTGGCAGATGTAAATGATCTATATCCAACATTGTTGACTAAAATATCATCTATCCAAACTAGAGAATTATCTATATCCCAAAAAAGTACTGATACCTGGGTTGCTTATTTAATGTGTAATATAGAAACATTAATCATGGTTCAAAGAGAGGTTCTATGTCCCATCATATGGGGCGTGGAATACCAAAAAAGTGTTAAAAAGTGGGTTTCATCTGATATTAGCATGAAATATATTCTACATGGAGATACCAATTGTCTTAAAGTACCGTTATCTACTATGAATAAGTACTTATATAGAGGTCATCCAGATCCTCTAATCTCCTATTTTACTGTTGACAAGAAATGAACATATATGTAGCTTTTGTAAGAATATATTATTATGGCTAATTACGCATAGTTTTAAAGTTGGGAGAGGAGATCTAGACTTATTAATTAGTGATCCGTTGGCATTAAATTTGGAAGGACCTACCCAGTTGAGTAACATCTTTAAAAATCAATTATTCAAGAAAATTAAGTCAATCGTGAAAAATATATCTTTAAAGGGTGTATTTAGAATAGATTGTGAAGTTGAGGATAAACAGCTTATAGATTACCTAGCGAGCACTACTCCATTATTTCCTAGGTTATTGCATGAGATTATGAGATAGACTGTCACTAGAACCAGGTTACATATTATATCTAAATTTCAATCTGCTCGCACAATACAAAATATGCTCACAAAGGTAGAACTAGCTAGCTTTTATCAGAAAATAATAAAATCAGAGATCCAGACAATTGAGTATTGGGAGATGACCACTCATATAATCATGAACGTTACTAGAAAATATTATAAAATTGTTAATTTCTGTCCTACATCACTGGCTCAACACTTAAGAAACTACACCTGGTCAAAATCATTAAATGGAAAGATAATTAAGGGAGTGACGATTCCATTTCCATTACATCAATTTTCTTTAAAGGATTAGCTCATATAAATTGTGCTGGTGAAGAAGAGTATATTCTTTATCAAATGACCGGATATCCATGGGCCGTACATTTCAAAGAGGATCATATCAGCCCTACTGTGGTCATAAGACAGTTGAAAAAAGTACAGGAAAAATATTTCAAGTACCAGAAATAAGCAGACCTTTGGTGGCTGCAGAAAGATTAGTACAAATTTATCAATGGTGTCTAAGCTTATTTAATTCAATGACAACATTTGTCACTCAGTTAATTAGAACACGAACCAATGCCCCACGTTGGGCGCCAGTTTATAACCAGTAGTGTTGGTTATAATAATGAATAATTATGTGAGATGTAAATGGGTAACTTATGCTGGGTTCGTGCCAATAAGCCTATCGGAAGTGTATCTCAATTTTAATCTTAATGGAAAAGCAGTAAATTAAAATTTGTATCACTTTACATTTATTTAATGAAATTTGTTAACTACTGTAACACGCATGCTATCCAAATAATTATGGTAATTTTACAATTAAGGTGCACAAAAAGAAATGAAAATACGATCGTATAATCTCACATTTTTTCACCGGCTTTCCTTTTTTTTTTTTACTATGACATTAAATGGTACAGATCGTTAGTTTATTATAAATTTATAAATAACAAGTTGAACTTAAATATTACTTGTTATTTTAAAGTGGAAAGTATGTAAAATGATAACTCAAAACTAAGCACAGTGATCAAAAAAAGCTATAAATTAAATTGAAAGTCAAACAAAACATAAAATCTCTTTGATACTGTTTGTAACTAAATTAACAAATATTTTGATTTGCGGAATAAAATGGAGAAACACTTATCTGTAGCAGGTTCCGCTCCCAGGTGTTATCCGACATTAACTATGAAAATTCCCAAGTATATTATCCAGTTCTTAATATATATTTTGTTACTAAATAAGTAATATTCGTCGTTGGCCTTTCCAATGATAATCCTGTAACTACCAGCATGCTTTTCAGACAAACTTACACGACTATTAGCATGTTTCCCAAGATTCTGGTAGTTTAGAAATTCATTATTTGGTATCAAATAAATCTGAGATGAGAAGTACGAACAAAAGCTAAAGGATTGTAATTAGTTTTGGGTAATTAAAATATATGTAACTTACGCCTTGTTAAGAAGACCTTTCAATCAAAATGACTTAATTAAAGTTCACCAAACTCTTAATAATCAAATCCGCGATAATGCGAAGTAAACTTTGGTAATCGTAAACTCAACGTTTACTTTTAAAAAAATCGTCTGTCCAAATATTTATTTAGGCAACGTTCCTCCTTTTTTTTTGTAGTGCCTTCTTTATTGTCATTTTTTTTATATGGCTATTCTATCGTAAGTTGGCGTATGCATGTAAAAAATTTAAATATTGACAATGGAATTGAGTGGAATTAAATCGTTACATATTTTCGCAATCGCCAAGTTACTTGAATGTAAGTATCATTGCATTCTGCTGCAATTTTACGAGCTTGAACCATGGTCTCTTTCACAACAGCATTGTTAGTTGGTGATAAGTTAATTGTTGTGAGATACGATATACGTTGCATGATGGATTCGTCTAGAAATATCTTGCTGTTGAAACCCACCCACATAGGAGTTTTTGATATCCCAAGGGCGTGCGACACCATCCATATATGATTTATTCTTCGTTGTTTTTTTAAACTGCTTGGTTCAATACTCATTTCAGCAGATAATGGTTGCAAAGCTTGTAATAGTCTTGGTCTTTTAAGGTCCGGATCTAAGTTGGGAGTGATCGCCTCGAAAGTTCGTCTTCTTTTCCTACCGCTGGCTTCCGCTGCTTCATCACTGCACTCGTTTTCAATATTTGGTACAATATTCTGAAATATAATGCCGACTGTCTCATGAAGTGTATCTTTACCAGTAAGAGTGTCCACGAATCTATCAAATTATTGAATGTAACTCCTGTGCACAAATTTGGTTTCCGTACTATGTCTTCTGGGCAGATTTGGGAACGTGAAGTTGCGTTATACGTTCTTCTTCTTCTGTAATCGTATAACTACAACAGTGACCAAATTTATTAACGATATTAATAACTTTTCGGATACTTGTTAAACTTTTCAAGGCCATAGCAAGTGTAATGTGCTTGGAAGTCTTAATACGTCCATTAGATACTGCGTATATTATATCTTGAGAAAAAGAGTACACTAATCTTTTCCGCTGGATTGTATTTTGTCGCCGTCTGGCAGTACCGCTCAGCAAAGTTGAATAAAAATCGGACAGCTTTTTAGGTACTTTGCATTCTCCGTCAAGTAAATTTTGCACTGTAAGATTGTCAGGCAGTTTATTTGGATTTATTTTGTTGATCTCTGCTCTCAAAATTAATGCTGCTTCCTGTACAACATCTGCGTTTCTTATAGTATCGTAGTCACTATCCGATAACATTATATCACCAGCAGGAGCAACGATAGTTTGCTTTCTAAGCATAAATAGTTGAATTTGAGATTTAAAAGTTTCCAATAATTTTTTTCAAGATAACTGGAACGAAAATCGTTAGGCTCTAAATCAAGGATAACTTATATTCCATTGACAATCGCTCGACATATACTTTTGTCAGCAACTTAATAAAAACACATTTTTTTTTTAAATGATATTATCGTTGACGAATGCACAGACTTCTTCGTAAGCAAGTTTGTGTGCTTTTCCTTGCAGGTGAAATTGAGAAGAAGCCTGGGTAGAAGCTGCAGAAGAAGAAGAAGAATTTTTTTTGGAAGTCGTAACATAAGCGGTTTCTGGGATATAGCCGGCGTCCTACCTTAATGACTCACCGGTACATATCTACCATTTGGTAATTAAATTTATATGAATCGTTTGTAGCCCCAGATAACTCATCTCTACAATACTTGCAAGTTTAGCCAAGATCACATTGAATTATTCTTTTCATCAATTCGCAGCAGAGGTACATTCATTAGATCATTCGGCATTTTTTTTTTAAATTACATATTTCATTAAGTTGTGCTCTCTATTTATAGTACCTGATCTTGTGGTTTATTTTTAGGAGGATGGAGTAACAATCCAACAACAAAACAATTTACATGTGCTTATAAAATATTATTAATACACAATGAAATTAAGCTGATTGAAGGAAGTCAGTGCTCAAGATAATTCAAACATTTTATTTATCACTAAAAATACATTCACCAATATTAATTCCAACTGTACGTTGGATATGGAAGTTGTGGCATATAGTAGAATAAATGATTTTAGTAATGACAATGACCATGAAGATATTTCTACCATTAATTTCAACTGTGAATTATGAAATTTTACAGCAAATGTTGTTACGTACATAGGTGGTTTTGTTGTAAAAATGGTCAACAAACAACATGTTTGAATGCTCTAACATGTGAGAAGTATAGACAATACATATTCTTTAAGTTATAGAAACAACAGAGGTGGTGTAAGTGTACCATCCGATGATATGATAAAAGTTTGTGTTCATGTTGAAAAGTTACTGCGACAAACTAAAACAATTTTAGGAGTGATACCTGGATTTATTAAATATGTGTGCCAATTACTCATTTCAGACCTTTGGAGTTACATTTCTTAGATTGTGACCTCGAAATAAAGCATGTTACAAAACTTCTTCAATGTATTATGCAATGTTATTTAAAGATTAGATTACACCATGAAGCAACTAAGGGACAATCTTTAAGAAAACAGTTATCAAGGTTAATTATCAATATATCAATAAATTTGATATTTGAAAATATTGTATTTTATTTCAAAGCATAAACGTAGGTTATACCACCCATGAAACAAGGTTATCTTTATGTAAATAGAAACATTAGTTACAGTGTTACAAAAAAAGCAATAATCACAAACACAACAAAACTAAATTACTAACTGGCACCTTAGAATGGCGGTTTTCAATTTGCTTCAAAAGTAGTGAAGGGGATCATTAGAATGCTCATTCCTTTTAGATACGGGTCAGTGGGTTTTAACTAAACTGTTGTGTTGTGTAAAGGCTATTCTATATTATACTTTTTCGTCAAGTTTTCATTCAAGTTTCTAGTACAAGAACTTGAACTAGAAAAAATCTGTCAGAAAAGCATAGTGTAGATAGATTTCCATCAAAGTTTCTAGTCAAGGTCAATTTTGGTCAAAACTAGATCCGGACCAATCTTTCTTGGATGTATTGTAAACTTACATGCGCAATTGCTGCAGTTAGCAGGTGAACCAACGTGAAAAATATTTGCTTTATTTCCAACCACAAAACATGGGGTGCTTTGCCATCAGTTGACCGAGGCGCTTGTGAATATATATGAAATGCATCCTGTTTTATATACGGTAAAATAACTATAACTAATTTGTTACTGAATAATTTTATTCTATTTATTATTTGCAGATTGATCCTCCTGGATATCACAACCACTTGTTGAGACATAAAGCTCTGGATATTATAAAAGATGAACTCGGAAAGACATATAAGCTGAGTTTGTCAACTGATGAGATTCTGAAGAAAATAAATAATTTTCGAACTCAGTTTGCAGACAATGTAAAGAAAATGAGGAAACGTGTTCCAAGTGGATCAGGTGGAGATGTCGCAAAACCGAGTTCGTTCGACACCCTGTCGTTTTTGCATCCACACCTAAAAAAAGATAAGGAAATGTCGAACTTAAGCGACTCAAGCATAGAAGTAGAAGTGCATGAAGTTGCTAATTTAGAGTCAGTAAGTATTTCAGTTAACATTATGATTACTGGATGAGTCAATATAATTTGTTTCAGAATGACGTGCTAGAAGAAGAATATGTTCTTGGTGATGGTGGAACTCTTACAGCCATCGATGAAAAGGAAACTGAAGAGTCAACGACCGATCACCGTCCTGAAAGCGAACCATCGGTGATACCAACCACTGGCACACCCACCGCATGAAGCGAAAAAGTATAAAGCGCAAGGTCGATGCAGCAGATGAAATTAATCAAAGCATAATTGATGCAATAAAAAAATTAGTGATTATAATCCCTCGCAGTTCTCTTCGGATATAGAAACTTTTATACAGTATGTGGGAGCTCGATTACAGAAAATCAAAAACCCTGCACTACACAGAAAATGTAAAACAGAAATTTTATGTCATCGACAAATTTCAAACCGAGGATGAAAATTGTAATTAAAATAAAAACAAAAAGTAATTAAATTAAAATTCTTTATTTGATACCTAATTACGTTGACCTTGACCCGACGACGATCCTGGTGTTGGCGGTGTTGGATGCCCCTCTGCTATGCCCGGCGGCTCCTGCTTGCGGCTGGTTTGGCTCCTCTGGTGACCGCTTCTTCGTGTTATCTGTATGCAAAGGGTGACAGATCTACTTCGAAGCGGCGAAGATCACGATGCCGGGAGAGCGAAAACGCGAAAAACGCTAGGTTCTTTTTTGTGAGTTAAGCGATTGTAATAAAAATCACAAGTGCTTAAGCTGGGTAGAGGCTTACGTTTGAAGGTTCAAACCGCTCTGAAATTCAATTGTAAACCACGTGCATTATCAGAAATATCTCGCTTCAAAGCCACTGAATATAGAACGTTTTTACTTTATACTGGATTTGTAGTTTTAAAGGATGTTATAGATACTGGAATTTATAATCACTTTTTATTACTTCATTGTGCTACGGCACTGCTGATATCGGTAGATAGTGTTGCTAGAGATATTACTAGTGAATGTTTTTAAATCACATAAAAGACGATTTTTTGCGTTATGGGGCATTAGATAAATTTTCAGCTTTCTCATTTGAGAGCTTTCTTGACCGACTAAAAGCCTTACTTAAATCTGCAATAAATCCGTTAGAACAAATCTGTTTTAGAATATATGAATTTGATACAGCTCAAAATGTACAATGTGAAACTTTAAACTCATAATGGCTGGAGTTTAGAAATTGAACATTTTGATAACTTATTGTTTCGAATCAATAATTTTCATAAACAATATGAGAAAATAAGTTTGTGTAATAAGTTTGTCTTGAATATTAAATCTCATTAATGAGCTGACTCTTACTGTTTTACAGATTCGTTTTTTATTCAAGTACAAAATATTAGAAGAACTAATGATAATAGGAAAATATTTTACTAAGAATCATTCATTTTATGACTACCCGTGAATCAAAAAACATAAATATAATTGTTGCCTCAGAATTGTCCAGTGAGGTTACAACATGGTCAATTACAAAAATAAAAGGAAAATCTATACTTTTACCATATAAAGAAAATTGGGTTATAATTCCTTTATTTCACACACTGTAATAATGTTATTTAGGTATTTAGTTTTTCACTTGCAACTGTTTGTAATACTCAAACATTATGAAATCCTTCAAGTTTGCAACAATCACTTACTGCTACTCACTTGCAGCTCTAGTTCTTATTAGTTTTAAATTAGTATAACCTTGATTTGATTGTTTGAATTTGGCATTGCCATTCTTTAGGTAATAATTGTTTTTTTGGTGGAAGTTTCGGAATACTGTAGAAGGAATATGATATTATAGGTACTTTAAACTCAACGAAATAATATTTAAAGTTTTTGTCTACTGGATCTTAATTAATTTATTCTGCTCATCAACACTAAAATTAGATGATGGTATATGTATGTAATTATGTACATAACGTTTAAGAATTAATGCTTGGGTACCTACTTTGTATGTATTGTAATGTTTTAAATTTCTTTTGTTTTTTGTTCATTATTTACATTTCTTGCAGTCGAAATAACATCACAGGTTTGAATGATATTAAAAATAATGAAAGGCAATCAAAAACTTTTACGTTGATTTTACATTCGGTAAGAAATGAAAATCTTTTTATTCACTTACATTGTTTAGTTAATTACTTCAGCCAGTAAATGCTTTTAAAGTCTGTAGCTTTTGAGTGATATGCTGTTGAAGGAACAATGGAATTTTGGTTTTTAAGCTGTGAACGTTAAGACTGATTCACGTGAAGGACGTGTAGCTTGTTGCCTGGGGTTCACCATGTATAGGTCAAGTGCTTATCAAACAATCGCTGCGTTGCATAGGTGTTAGTCATAGAATAAGAACTACGTGTTGGTACAGATTTCACGATATTTTTCTTTGGGAAGCTAGTATAGCAATTTAAGGTAGGTATTATTTTACTATTATATTGATATATTGATCTCCAAAAGATTAAATGGTTAATTGCGGTATACAATCAAGAAATAATTGACTTAACCTAACTTTTTTTAAAACATGGTTTTAACACTGACCTGTATCTAAAAAGGACTGTGCATTCTTCAATACAACATTGAAGCGAACATGCCCCACCTAAATTTTAGTTACTCCAGGTGACAATTATTGCGTTAGTGATGTAACAATGGTGGTAGCATAGTATTTAGACTGTGGTGGTAGTACTGGTATCACCTGGTAGTGGTGCTTAGCATTATTCAACCTATATGTTTAATATGTGGTGAAAAGTAGTATAATTACAGACTGATAATTATTTACAAACGCAAAGTTTTCAAAATTAAATATCCTATGTGCCATAGACGAATAAAGAAAAATGATGGAACATATTCATTTCATAAGTAATTTATTTACTTGTGTTTTGTTTCATCAAAATATTTATAAATAAAGAAACCCTCTACACGTTATTTTTTTAGGTTTCCAAAAAATCGTGAACTTTTAAAAAAATGGGTTGATGCTTTGAACCTAAAAAATTATATCCCAAAGATTAGTGACTTTGCCTGTTCAACCCATTTTCGACCTACTAGCTTCTATACACTTAATGGTAGAAAACATTTACTTCCAAATGCAAAACCAATAACATTTTTACCAACCAGTTCAGTTCCACCACATGGTTTAACATTTACTTCATCGCTTTCTAATGTAGCAACTCATTTAACAGAGTTTAACGTTTGAAATCCATCTTGCTCAAACCATTATTAACCAGCAACAGTTTTGAAACCCAAAAGAGGCATACTGCACAAAAATCAGTGTTCAATATGATCATAGTTACTGTAGTCTCGAAAAACTAAAAAATTGATGTCAGAGAAAACGGCACATGTTGACCAAGAAAACATTAAAATACAATAAACAGAAAGTAAAGCGGTTAACATGTAACATTAAGTACCTAAAAGATATTATAAAAGGTCTAAAAACCAACATCTTAATATCATAATACCTCTGATTTATTGGATGAAGGATTTCCAGATGTTTCCCAAAGTATATTTAGTAGAATTACTATGAATAAAGGAAGGAAATTATACGCTATCATCATCAGCGGTCGACTTGGGCGGACTAAAGAAAATTTCTAACATATATACCATCAGCGAGTATCGCTTCGTTGCTAATCTGGTGAAAGTGAAAGTTATGAAAGTTTATTGAGTTCATAACAATCAAGTTCGTGCTTATTACTAACGTGTTTGATTAATGATACCTCATCTACTACATGATTCTTATCAAACATATGTAGGGCTACGGCAGACTTGTCCCAACGTTTGTATTTTATATGAGCTAAATGTTCTTTAAAGCGAATTTTGATAGGCCGTTTAGTTTGCCCCACATATATTTGTTCACAATTTTTACAATTAATCTTATAAATTCCCGACCTATCCTGCTTATCCACTTTATCTTTTGGATTGCCTAAAAGAGTTTGCAAACTATTATCTGAAGTAGTGACTGTTTTCAAATTAATTTTGGAAAAGATTTTAGGTAGACCTTTTGTATAAGCAGGATAGTTTGGTAACTTTACATACTTTGTTTCTATTTGTTCTCTAGCGTTACCTAATGTAGGTACGTTCTTAACCCTCATCCTATGTGTTTGTTTCCTAACTACATGCATAACCACTTCATCTGGAAACCCATTGTATGCAGCAATTCCTTTAATAGTGCGCAATTCTTTATTATAATTTTGAACTGAAAGGAAAATTAAGCAATCTATGAACCAAAAAGTTAAAAGCCGCGAGTTTATGCTGTCTACAGTGATTTGAGTCATTGGTTATGAATCTATTGCTTGCCTAAGATTCATAAACCAGGTAATGCTATGCCACCCATTGTTTCTGGTATTAATTCACCTACTTATCTGCTGTCCAAATGGTTATCTAGTAAATTTCATAACCTCTCCTACCAACAGCCCAACTTCAGTGTGGCAAATTCGTATGAATTTATTGATAAAATTAAAAACATTGAGCTTACAGAAAATGAAATTTTAGTCTCATTCGACGAGATGAGATGCATGTAATGACTGGTAAGTAATGGGATGGCACATATTATTCTGGTCCTATAGATATGGGAACCAATCTAAATGATTCAGACGATTGAAGCTACCTATTGGCTACTTATTTTTAAAAGTAATAATTTAGTAATAACTGGTTAGTTTGTGGCTACTGCTAAATGTTGTTTGTTAGGTGTGACCGTTGAGGAACGAGCGGGTTTAGTCAAACTTGTTAAGCAAATTATACGATGTAGGCATTAAGTGTGTCTAACATGTGATGGACCATCGTGTCATATTTCTATGCTAAATCATTTAGGTTGCATTTGGATCTCACCAAGTATATTTTTTAATAAAATACTTTTTTTTTTTGGGGTTTTTAATGGTGTATTTTAAATTATACAATCTAAACGTTTCGATAACACTTACAGTGATCTTCGTCAGTAGTAATATCTGTTAAAATTGTTAAAGATGTTGTAAACAATTTTGTCAAAGTTGAAAAATGAATGAAAATTTAAACTTTCACCATTATCACACATAATAAAAAACTTATCTCTTTTGGCAAAAAAACCCAAAAAAGATAAGTATTTTATTATGTGTGATAATGGTGAAAGTTTACATTTTCATAAATATATTGTTTAATTATACATATTGTAGGTGTTGACTTGAATATTAATGACTCCAAACAATATTTCTTTCATCCGGCAGCACCACATGAAAAAGTACATGAAATTAATTAGAAATTTATTTGAACCTTATAAAATACTTTATAAAATAAAGGATGACCCTATTTGCGGGACTTTTATAGAAGCTCTTCATAGGGTACAAGAGAAAACAGGGTTACGAGCAGGCACAAAATTAACAACATTTACTATTCAAAAAACAAATCATCAAAGTGAATAAATATAGCACCTCAGACATTAAGTAGGAGTGTTGCTGATGCAATACAATTTTACCTGTGACGATTTAGAACTGCCAGAATTTCAAGGGGCATCTGCAGCAGCCGAATTCATCAGAATTATTGATCATTTATTTGATGTAGGCAACGGTAGATCACCATTTGGAAATTTTAGCGATTTTCTTCAAAATATTAAATAGAATGGTATGTGTTCTATATTTTAGTCAGAAAGAGTATAACATTTCGCCTATACCCTGAAAATTTCAAGTCGATATATCGGTTTCAATTTTATACCTACTTTAAATTTAGATCCAAAAACAATAAAACGCAAAGTTTTTTTGACATAATAGTTTATTACTTAGGCCAGCTTTTATAAACACGGGTTAACCCTGCCCCGAGAGTTAACCCCAGAAATTCGATAATACTGACAGTTATTATCATCGAGTTTCTGGGGTTAGTTTATTACCGTTGATTAATAATTACAGCGGGTGGACCATCGAAAATTAACTAGAGATGAGTAGTACGCCATTACTCAGTGGCGACCTAAATGCTCAAATTGTCTGCCATCGGGGGACCTAGGAGGTAACAATAGTAATGGTTATTAAGCTGTTAAAGTTAAGAATGAATAAGGAAATGTAGGTACCTAGCTGGCCATGGAAAAAAGCTCCCTCTTCCTATCCATGTATCAGGAAAAGTGTTACTCAAAAATTGACGCACGCGTACTGAAAAATGTGCCGGACAGCCGTCATCTTGGAAAAACGTCCGCTGCCTAGTAAGCAACGGCACATATTCTAAAAGTAAGGTCAAATCGTTCCGCAAGAAATTAAGCTACGTTTCACCATTAAGTGGTGCGTCAAAAATGTGAGGACCAATAATTTGACCTCCTAAAATACCGCACCAAACATTGACGCTCCACCAGCCCTGATGTTGAATTTCTTGCATCCAACGAGGATTGGTTCTGGACCAATAATTCATGTTATGACGATTTACTCCACCATCACTGCGGAATGTAGCCTCGTCAGTCCACAATATTTGCGATAACAGATGTTGATTATCTATGAGCATATTCGACAGCCAATAGCAGTAGTCTAAACATTGCTCATAATCAGCTGCAGTCAGTGATTGATGAAGGACTACATGGTGTGGATGTAATCTAGATTAAAATTGAAGTTATGGTTTTTTAATAGCTATAACTTTACTACCTTTAATATCTAACTTTTATTTAAAACTTACTTATATTCTTTCACAATACGCTGAACAGTAGTTTGAGTTAGTCCCAAGTCATGAGCTATTGCTCTTGTGCTACTATGTGAATTAATTTCGATATATGCTAGAACGTTTATCACATTTTCTTCCGTTCGGGATCTGCGTGCTCTGTGAGTAACTGGGGGATGAATTGTTCCTGTAGCTCTCAATCGTTGTGATAATCGAGTAGAAAGTCTGCCGTCTTTCTGGAAAACGAGCCGTATACAACCGTTCAGCAACAGTAGAATTCTGCATGCACTCGAAATATACTGCAAGCATATCATATGCCTCCTGGTTAGAGGGCATTGTTGGCAAAAAGAATGTGGAAATAAGTCAAAGAAACTCGTATCACAATACACCGCAAAACCGGAGGTAATTTTGTAAGGAAATTTCAGGATAATATTTCCTTGACACTGACATTGATAAAATTAATGTTACTATGGATAAATCGTCATTATGCATTGTTGGTCTGGTAGTGTTATTGGATGATCGTGGCACTACAAAATCATTACCATGGATCTAAATTTAAAGTAGGTATAAAATTGAAACCAACAGAGATATCGACTTGAAATTTTCAGGGTATAGACGAAATTTTATACTCTTTCGGACTAAAATATAAAAAACATACCATTCTATTTAATATTTTGAAGAAAATCGCTAAAATTTCAGCAATATTTGGAAAGCGTCCTCTAGCGGTTTGTTCGTTAATCAAACTTAACTTTTGAATATATCAACGAATAGCGCAAGAAAAGATATTTCCAACGAAATATTACTTTTTAAGATTCGATGACTGATTCCGAAGATAATTACGTGTTTGTCTGACAACTTTCGCAGCTCCCCCTATGGAAAACCTGTTGGAGAAAAACTTCCTATACAAAAAAATGGGTAAAATTGTCCCAAAAATACAACTACGATATTTCCAATATACCTTTTCCTTAAGTTTCTGTTACTTATTAGACATTTTTTATTTTACTATAGCTGTTACGCCACCTAGCGGTCTATTTACAAACTTTAAAATTATTTCCAACATTTTCTCTTGGCCACATTTACTACGACGTTTAATCTCATCCCACAATACCTCATCGAAATCAATTGGAAGGAAATCTGAGCGGAGTTTATTCACTAACTGTTCCCAAGTATTAACTCGGTTACGAATTGCCCTAAACCAAACTAAACCTGATCCCGAAAATAAATCAATGTACACTAATGTATTAGCAAGAACTGCCTCCCAATTCAATTTAGTAGTTAAAACAGAAGAAAGCTGGGTTTCATCCTGCTTTATAAATTATGGTAAAGATATATTATATAAAGGTTCATACACTATGCAAGGAATTAAGAGGGTATCAAGAATCTTGGCAGATGTAAATGATCTATATCCAACATTGTTGACTAAAATATCATCTATCCAAACTAGAGAATTATCTATATCCCAAAAAAGTACTGATACCTGGGTTGCTTATTTAATGTGTAATATAGAAACATTAATCATGGTTCAAAGAGAGATTCTATGTCCCATCATATGGGGCGTGGAATACCAAAAAAGTGTTAAAAAGTGGGTTTCATCTGATATTAGCATGAAATATATTCTACATAGAGATACCAATTGTCTTAAAGTACCGTTATCTACTATGAATAATTACTTATATAGAGGTCATCCAGATCCTCTAACCTCCTATTTTACTGTTGACAAGAAATGAACATATATGTAGCTTTTGTAAGAATATATTATTATGGCTAATTACGCATAGTTTTAAAGTTGGGAGAGGAGATCTAGACTTATTAATTAGTGATCCGTTGGCATTAAATTTGGAAGGACCTACCCAGTTGAGTAACATCTTTAAAAATCAATTATTCAAGAAAATTAAGTCAATCGTGAAAAATGTATCTTTAAAGGGTGTATTTAGAATAGATTGTGAAGTTGAGGATAAACAGCTTATAGATTACCTAGCGAGCACTACTCCATTATTTCCTAGGTTATTGCATGAGATTATGAGACAGACTGTCACTAGAACCAGGTTACATATTATATCTAAATTTCAATCTGCTCGCACAATACAAAATATGCTCACAAAGGTAGAACTAGCTACCTTTAACAGAAAATAATAAAATCAGAGATCCAGACAATTGAGTATTGGGAGATGACCACTCATATAATCATGAATGTTAGTAGAAAATATTATAAAATTGTTAATTTCTGTCCTACATCACTGGCTCAACACTTAAGAAACTACACCTGGTCAAAATCATTAAATGGAAAGATAATTAAGGGAGTGACGATTCCATTTCCATTACATCAATTTTCTTTAAATGAGTGTAAAGGATTAGCTCATATAAATTGTGCTGGTGAAGAAGAGTATATTATTTATCAAATGACGGGATATCCATGGGCCGTACATTTCAAAGAGGATCATATCAGCCCTACTGTGGTCATAAGACAGTTGAAAAAAGTACAGGAAAAATATTTCAAGTACCAGAAATAAGCAGACCTTCGGAGGCTGCAGAAAGATTAGTACAAATTTATCAATGGTGTCTAAGCTTATTTAATTCAATGACAACATTTGTCACTCAGTTAATTAGAACACGAACCAATGCCCCACGTTGGTCGCCACTTTATAACCAGTAGTGTTGGTTATAATAATGAATAATTATGTGAGATGTAAATGGGTAACTTATGCTGGGTTCGTGCCAATAAGCCTATCGGAAGTGTATCTCAATTTTAATCTTAATGGAAAAGCAGTAAATTAAAATTTGTATCACTTTACATTTATTTAATGAAATTTGTTAACTACTGTAACACGCATGCTATCCAAATAATTATGGTAATTTTACAATTAAGGTGCACAAAAAGAAATGAAAATACGATCGTATAATCTCACATTTTTTCACCGGCTTTCCTTTTTTTTTTTACTATGACATTAAATGGTACAGATCGTTAGTTTATTATAAATTTATAAATAACAAGTTGAACTTAAATATTACTTGTTATTTTAAAGTGGAAAGTATGTAAAATGATAACTCAAAACTAAGCACAGTGATCAAAAAAAGCTATAAATTAAATTGAAAGTCAAACAAAACATAAAATCTCTTTGATACTGTTTGTAACTAAATTAACAAATATTTTGATTTGCGGAATAAAATGGAGAAACACTTATCTGTAGCAGGTTCCGCTCCCAGGTGTTATCCGACATTAACTATGAAAATTCCCAAGTATATTATCCAGTTCTTAATATATATTTTGTTATTAAATAAGTAATATTCGTCGTTGGCCTTTCCAATGATAATCCTGTAACTACCAGCATGCTTTTCAGACAAACTTACACGACTATTAGCATGTTTCCCAAGATTCTGGTAGTTTAGAAATTCATTATTTGGTATCAAATAAATCTGAGATGAGAAGTACGAACAAAAGCTAAAGGATTGTAATTAGTTTTGGGTAATTAAAATATATGTAACTTACGCATTGTTAAGAAGACCTTTCAATCAAAATGACTTAATTAAAGTTCACCAAACTCTTAGTAATCAAATCCGCGATAATGCGAAGTAAACTTTGGTAATCGTAAACTCAACGTTTACTTTTAAAAAAATCGTCTGTCCAAATATTTATTTAGGCAACGTTCCTCCTTTTTTTTTGTAGTGCCTTCTTTATTGTCATTTTTTTTATATGGCTATTCTATCGTAAGTTGGCGTATGCATGTAAAAAATTTAAATATTGACAATGGAATTGAGTGGAATTAAATCGTTACATATTTTCGCAATCGCCAAGTTACTTGAATGTAAGTATCATTGCATTCTGCTGCAATTTTACGAGCTTGAACCATGGTCTCTTTCACAACAGCATTGTTAGTTGGTGATAAGTTAATTGTTGTGAGATACGATATACGTTGCATGATGGATTCGTCTAGAAATATCTTGCTGTTGAAACCCACCCACATAGGAGTTTTTGATATCCCAAGGGCGTGCGACACCATCCATATATGATTTATTCTTCGTTGTTTTTTTAAACTGCTTGGTTCAATACTCATTTCAGCAGATAATGGTTGCAAAGCTTGTAATAGTCTTGGTCTTTTAAGGTCCGGATCTAAGTTGGGAGTGATCGCCTCGAAAGTTCGTCTTCTTTTCCTACCGCTGGCTTCCGCTGCTTCATCACTGCACTCGTTTTCAATATTTGGTACAATATTCTGAAATATAATGCCGACTGTCTCATGAAGTGTATCTTTACCAGTAAGAGTGTCCACGAATCTATCAAATTATTGAATGTAACTCCTGTGCACAAATTTGGTTTCCGTACTATGTCTTCTGGGCAGATTTGGGAACGTGAAGTTGCGTTATACGTTCTTCTTCTTCTGTAATCGTATAACTACAACAGTGACCAAATTTATTAACGATATTAATAACTTTTCGGATACTTGTTAAACTTTTCAAGGCCATAGCAAGTGTAATGTGCTTGGAAGTCTTAATACGTCCATTAGATACTGCGTATATTATATCTTGAGAAAAAGAGTACACTAATCTTTTCCGCTGGATTGTATTTTGTCGCCGTCTGGCAGTACCGCTCAGCAAAGTTGAATAAAAATCGGACAGCTTTTTAGGTACTTTGCATTCTCCGTCAAGTAAATTTTGCACTGTAAGATTGTCAGGCAGTTTATTTGGATTTATTTTGTTGATCTCTGCTCTCAAAATTAATGCTGCTTCCTGTACAACATCTGCGTTTCTTATAGTATCGTAGTCACTATCCGATAACATTATATCACCAGCAGGAGCAACGATAGTTTGCTTTCTAAGCATAAATAGTTGAATTTGAGATTTAAAAGTTTCCAATATTTTTTTTTCAAGATAACTGGAACGAAAATCGTTAGGCTCTAAATCCAAGGATAACTTATATTCCATTGACAATCGCTCGACATATACTTTTGTCAGCAACTTAATAAAAAAACATTTTTTTTTTAAATGATATTATCGTTGACGAATGCACAGACTTCTTCGTAAGCAAGTTTGTGTGCTTTTCCTTGCAGGTGAAATTGAGAAGAAGCCTGGGTAGAAGCTGCAGAAGAAGAAGAAGAATTTTTTTTGGAAGTCGTAACATAAGCGGTTTCTGGGATATAGCCGGCGTCCTACCTTAATGACTCACCGGTACATATCTACCATTTGGTAATTAAATTTATATGAATCGTTTGTAGCCCCAGATAACTCATTTCTACAATACTTGCAAGTTTAGCCAAGATCACATTGAATTATTCTTTTCATCAATTCGCAGCAGAGGTACATTCATTAGATCATTCGGCATTTTTTTAAATTACATATTTCATTAAGTTGTGCTCTCTATTTATAGTACCTGATCTTGTGGTTTATTTTAGGAGGATGGAGTAACAATCCAACAACAAAACAATTTACATGTGCTTATAAAATATTATTAATACACAATGAAATTAAGCTGATTGAAGGAAGTCAGTGCTCAAGATAATTCAAACATTTTATTTATCACTAAAAATACATTCACCAATATTAATTCCAACTGTACGTTGGATATGGAAGTTGTGGCATATAGTAGAATAAATGATTTTAGTAATGACAATGACCATGAAGATATTTCTACCATTAATTTCAACTGTGAATTATGAAATTTTACAGCAAATGTTGTTACGTACATAGGTGGTTTTGTTGTAAAAATGGTCAACAAACAACATGTTTGAATGCTCTAACATGTGAGAAGTATAGACAATACATATTCTTTAAGTTATAGAAACAACAGAGGTGGTGTAAGTGTACCATCCGATGATATGATAAAAGTTTGTGTTCATGTTGAAAAGTTACTGCGACAAACTAAAACAATTTTAGGAGTGATACCTGGATTTATTAAATATGTGTGCCAATTACTCATTTCAGACCTTTGGAGTTACATTTCTTAGATTGTGACCTCGAAATAAAGCATGTTACAAAACTTCTTCAATGTATTATGCAATGTTATTTAAAGATTAGATTACACCATGAAGCAACTAAGGGACAATCTTTAAGAAAACAGTTATCAAGGTTAATTATCAATATATCAATAAATTTGATATTTGAAAATATTGTATTTTATTTCAAAGCATAAACGTAGGTTATACCACCCATGAAACAAGGTTATCTTTATGTAAATAGAAACATTAGTTACAGTGTTACAAAAAAAGCAATAATCACAAACACAACAAAACTAAATTACTAACTGGCACCTTAGAATGGCGGTTTTCAATTTGCTTCAAAAGTAGTGAAGGGGATCATTAGAATGCTCATTCCTTTTAGATACGGGTCAGTGGGTTTTAACTAAACTGTTGTGTTGTGTAAAGGCTATTCTACATTATACTTTTTTCGTCAAGTTTTCATTCAAGTTTCTAGTACAAGAACTTGAACTAGAAAAAATCTGTCAGAAAAGCATAGTGTAGATAGATTTCCATCAAAGTTTCTAGTCAAGGTCAATTTTGGTCAAAACTAGATCCGGACCAATCTTTCTTGGATGTATTGTAAACTTACATGCGCAATTGCTGCAGTTAGCAGGTGAACCAACGTGAAAAATATTTGCTTTATTTCCAACCACAAAACATGGGGTGCTTTGCCATCAGTTGACCGAGGCGCTTGTGAATATATATGAAATGCATCCTGTTTTATATACGGTAAAATAACTATAACTAATTTGTTACTGAATAATTTTATTCTATTTATTATTTGCAGATTGATCCTCCTGGATATCACAACCACTTGTTGAGACATAAAGCTCTGGATATTATAAAAGATGAACTCGGAAAGACATATAAGCTGAGTTTGTCAACTGATGAGATTCTGAAGAAAATAAATAATTTTCGAACTCAGTTTGCAGACAATGTAAAGAAAATGAGGAAACGTGTTCCAAGTGGATCAGGTGGAGATGTCGCAAAACCGAGTTCGTTCGACACCCTGTCGTTTTTGCATCCACACCTAAAAAAAGATAAGGAAATGTCGAACTTAAGCGACTCAAGCATAGAAGTAGAAGTGCATGAAGTTGCTAATTTAGAGTCAGTAAGTATTTCAGTTAACATTATGATTACTGGATGAGTCAATATAATTTGTTTCAGAATGACGTGCTAGAAGAAGAATATGTTCTTGGTGATGGTGGAACTCTTACAGCCATCGATGAAAAGGAAACTGAAGAGTCAACGACCGATCACCGTCCTGAAAGCGAACCATCGGTGATACCAACCACTGGCACACCCACCGCATGAAGCGAAAAAGTATAAAGCGCAAGGTCGATGCAGCAGATGAAATTAATCAAAGCATAATTGATGCAATAAAAAAATTAGTGATTATAATCCCTCGCAGTTCTCTTCGGATATAGAAACTTTTATACAGTATGTGGGAGCTCGATTACAGAAAATCAAAAACCCTGCACTACACAGAAAATGTAAAACAGAAATTTTAAGTGTCATCGACAAATTTCAAACCGAGGATGAAAATTGTAATTAAAATAAATAGGTTTAACTACTTTTAATTTTGTTTGACAAATATTTTCAAATAAATATGTTACATTTTATTTAAGCCACATCTGATTGTTATCCTAAGATATCACCCAAGCAGCACAGCTTGGTCGGGGCGATGTCGGGCCGACGTCGGTAGTATGACCAGAAGTCGGTAGCCGACGTCCGCCCGACGTCGTGCCGACCAAGGTTTATACCAAAATGGTCACACAAATCCTGGTCGGCCCGACGTCGGATGTCCAACCAGCAAGTTGCCTTAGGTAGAAATTGACATAATTATCAGGACGGTATTTTAGGTACGGCAAATATTACTTAAAATATCCTTGTTCGACTTTATATATAAATATTTATATCTACCTTGACGTCATGTTATGTGTGGAAAATGATATCTAATATAACGTTTTCTCCAATTTAAGTGTAAAATTGTATATAAAAAATACATAATCGAAATTGTCTGTACTTTGTTTATACCAATCCTGTAGATACTAAATACTACAATTAGTAGAATTAGTTAGAATTAATTATATTCCAATATGGAAACATATCTGTTCAAAAATATAGCACTTGCTCTAGGATTTATGTACATATTTTAAGGACAAAAATTTCGATAATTTGGAACTAAAATGACAAACACTTGCAACTTTACTGATAAACTTGGACAAAATAAACCATTAGATTAGAACTAAAGCGCCTTAAAAAATAGTTCGATTTCTAAATATATTTTTAGACTTTTTGAGGGTACTTTTTGAATAAAAAATTTTTTTAGTATTAAAAACAAGAAAAAACCTTATAAATTTGGAAAAATACATTATCACACAATTGACATTTTAAAAATTTACAACTGCAGCAAAAATATTTAAAAAAAAATTAACTCATAATTATTTCCAAGATGGATTCCTATTATTAAAAAAAAAAGATGTCGTCGGCAACACCAACCTCTTGTAGACTGGGCAGCCTGAAGATAATATTGCGTTAAATAAATGTACCTATTCCATACTCGCGGTTACATTTAATACATTTGATTATTATCCTTCTATACCTCAGGATTTATTTGATATAATAAATTATATCAATTCTGTATATCATACGAATTGGTTGAAATACTAACACCAAATTGTAGCAATTGTATAGGTATACCAGAAAACCGTTTATGATAATGGTATACAAAACTATACCTTTAATGAACTTACTGGTGTATTAATTTTGTTCATATATACAAGGTGTTGCATTAAAGCATAGATAGGTACCATGCAGCTATTAGCTTTGCCAACTTCTCCTACAAACTTTAAATTTAAAAAGCGTAAGGTACCTAGGTACTTATCCTTATAGGTCCCTATGAAATATCTTTAAATAATAGAAAATTTCAATCTATCAAATCAATATCTACAGACATTTTTATTTCACAGGTCCTAAACAGGAGTGTTTCCGGACACCGGTATTGATATCATGCAAGATTACGTATCTACGTTTTTAAGCTCCAAATTTTCTGGTATGTGGGAATTCCGCCCTCAAAACGTGTCACAACAACAATTTATTGATATATTTTAATATTAAAAATCAAGCCTTACATTGTCGGTTCGGAGAGCAGATTTCTTCTTAGTGCTGCTTAGGCCATAGTACCTAAATATACTCTACTGGGTGGTGGTAAGCGGATAGCCAAAAAACTGTATCTATTAAATATAACACCTGTTTTTTTCTCAGATACAATCTGGCAACCTTTCAATATTCGGTTTACTCATATTATATGCAGCAGCACCCTATAACATAACCTGTACTTGAAGTTTGACGTTGATCGTATTAGGTGTGCTAATTTAAACCTATATTAAGACTTTATTTGTACAAATTTGTTGTAAATGTTCATATTTAATTCACCTTTGTTGTATTAGGTATGTTCATTTATACCGTTACGCTGTGAAAAAAGTACAATTTATACCTATAGCACAGATTATAACACAAACGCAAACGGACGTGTTTAAAATAATTCATTTGGTTGAATTAGACGAGTTCGAGCCCATACCACATAAGTGGGAAAAGGATGGCATCGCCTACTGGCCAAAAACTAAAAAGGAGTGTAGAAGAAAACAATCGGATGCATCGAGTGAACCAGACACAAAAAACTGGTCAAAGTTGAAGCAGTAGAGCTAATGTATAACGACGCAGTAAAGGCTGCAGATTTGTACGCCGATTTAAATACAGATGACGCAGACGGCATAAGATCTTCGAAGCGAGCCAAAGTGAACAGTACGACGGCGTCGTCATACTTAACATTTTTTGAGCTTGCCACCGAAACACCAGACAAAGTTCCCTCAGGTTCATAAGACGTTTTAGACACTCGCCAGGCCATAGAATCTACTGAAATGGCAGCCACTACCCTCACTAAAGAGACTACAATACAGGAAAACCTGTTAAGTGAAGCTTCACTTCTATCTGCTGACGTGACGTTTATAAACAACTTGACTTGACAAAATTTTGAGGTTTTATGTGACCTAGATTCAAACGTTACTACCATGCAACAGCAGGTAGCAGCAGTGCAGCAGCAAGTGGCAGAGGTTCAGGCCAAGCAAGATAATCTCGAAAAAATACTTTCAAACCATAATGTCGGCGTCGTTGTACTGCACAACCAAAACGCCCAAAATTCTCTAGATCGTGGATTTTTATTTACAACGTAAGTGTAGTAAGCGTAGTAAGTGCATGGAACCCGGTGCAACATACTACGCAAAATTATCGCAAACGTTACGGAACAGAGTGCTTTTTCGCAACGTTCGCAAACATTTTGCGCAGTGTATTGCACCGGTTTGAACAAGGCTTTATGTAAAAAATATACCTACTTATAATTTTTATTTTTATAATTTAGAAGTTCTAGGAGTTATTTAAAAAAATTAAAAGTAAGTATTACAAAGTCCTTCCATATTTTGATACATGTTTTTTTTAAGCACCTTACTGGCAAACTATTCAAAAGAAGCATTTCAAAAGCTTATTGAAGTACTGCATTTATTTTATTTGGTTGTAAAAAATGCAGACGCCTCGTTTGCAATTTCCGATAGGGATATATATTTTTTTTAAAGTTCTAAAATACGGCCAATCGAGACTTCACCCTCGAAAACGTGGCAAACTGGTAAAAAATACTGACGACTCTAAAAAGGATTATGAATTAGATAAAAAGCATGATGAATAAAATATAGAAGAATTGAGAGAGGAAGAAGTACCGAGAGAAGAAGAAGACCGAAAGAGAATGGCGAAGCGGGAGAGGAAGAACATAAGTAAAAATAAAAAGATAGAATTAGATACCTACAAATGTTTATTTTCTTCAAATAAAAGTTTTTTTTCTAAATACATGTAAGTTAATTAGGTTTATTAAAAAGGTCCAACGTATGTAATAGTGGCAAAAAAAATTATTTTCTTTGTATTTTAGGTACACCATTTTACATTTAATGTCTGCATCAGTATAGGTAGTTGGTTCGTACAAGTCACTATTAGATAGGTACATACTTAAATGTGTAGACTCAAATGGGGATGCAAATACATTAGACTTTTTTGTTAATTGACTACCATAAATATATATGTTGTTATCTTTGTAGTAAGCACTATGCATTTTACTATCTCATTAGATTTAGTCAAAACCATTCATCTTTTCCATTAGCTTCAAATACAACCAACACCTTCAAATAAGTGTTTTGTATGACTGTACACTCGGTGTAGTATTCACTATATCGGTCGTTATATATTTAAACAATGGAGTTGAAAGTTTTTTTGACTATAAAGCAACCTTAGAAAATTCACTCAAACGCTTTGCAGCCTGCGAAAGAGGCCGATTTCCATGACGTAAAAATCTTTTAATAGTATATAACATATTTTCAAATATATATGAAGTCATGTTAGGCAAAGGTCCAAATCTCTGTATATCATTCATTACATGACATAAGTTATGTACATTACTACTAACTGCATCTATTCCGTATATGGAAATATACTGTTCCATAACATCCAAAAACAGCTTTTCAGAAAGAAGCGGAAAATTTTTAAAATCAAGGGAATATTTGGTAGCACATATTGATACAATCATGACAGTGTAAGAAATTTTTGATACATCTCTGAAGTCAATAATCTTTTAATACCACAGGACCCAAATACAAAAGAAAAGTACGAAACTCAGTTCCCTTCCAAAATGATAGACAATCAAGCCCTCGAACCGCCGATGAATTTCTTTTGGCATTGTCAAATTGGTGGAAATCAGCCACTGAGATATTTCAGATATTTGTGTTTGGAAAAACTTAGATCGGCAATTAATGCTTCCACGAATCCAACTACACAATAACCTTTTCATTATTCCTAAATAAAATAAATGAAGGTCATCGGCTATAACATCTTTTACCATATCAAAGTCACGTATCTGTTCCAATGGAAATAGCAGAAATTTGTCATCAACTTTTAGATGGTGGTCCGGTGTTCGTTTGTTTCTAAAGCTTGCATCACTTCTTAGTGGGCAGTCAACTTTTGGATAACTCATATGTCTTTGTTTTAGATGATATTCCCCTTCAACCTCGCATTTTTGACATTATGCGTTAAAATTTACAACACCTGTAAAGAAAAAAACACTATTAAGTTTTAGGCTATATACGAAGAAAGATCATAATTACATTTTACAGAAACAGCGTGCTGGAGTGTCACATATAAAGCAGTTTAATTTAACAGTTATAATGTGATCCTTTATAGTAATTCCATGAAGCAGTACTTCATTTAACCCTTCGACGAACTGTCTCAAATATTCCTCTGCACTTGGTGGTTTCGTATTTCCACAGTGTATTGCCACAATAATTGGTGATATTACTGGCAGGTGACTATCCTTACAAGAATGGGCCAGAAACTATTTTTCGAACTGTTATTAATTGGTAAGCCGTCTATATTTATGTCCAATAAAATTTCACTATATTGTTTGTCCATAGGCAAATACGATATTAAACCGTCTTTCAAACCGTTGTACCAAAACTCACCGGATCCCATTTTTCAATACGAACCATTCTGGGCGTACTTAATAGTGTTCTTGCATCTTTTGGCAATAAATTATTTGTGATATACCGAGGCAAAAATGCCAGCAGCTTAATTATTGCATTATGAATGATATGATTACGCAGTGTCCAATTTTGTAAGAGGCAGAATTTCCTCCACGGGGTCTGCCTGGTCACCTCCTTGGTGGCCATTATTATCATCGAACTCATTACTCATAATTTGGTGGTAAACTTCTGGCCTCTCAATATCATTATCCTCACTAATATTAATCAAATCTTCTTTACTGCAATCATTTGAGGGCTCTGTAAGACTAGAACTAGAAGTATTTAGAGCTGATGTACTCTGTGGTGTAATTTTTATTGAACTTTGTCCCATCAACAAAGGACACTGCTGCTTTTTCAAGGACAGACATGCTGGTGATGAAGATACCTGTTTTTTCATATAAAATTTTACTTTTCGATAATATGTAGCAGTATGGTGATATGGCCTACTGCTTCGTGTTTTTAAATTATTATTCATTATATTTTGTGCTGTTTTCCTTAAAAAATTATTAATGAGTTTTGATGGGGGACCAACGACACTACACCCCCCATTTTCGAAATTCAAATTTTTTTGATGCAATCAAATTGTGCTCGTTTTGTGCCGCCGAATTGTGCCGTAAACCACCCGTTTTGTGCTGCTTTCCTTAAAAAGTTATCAAGGTTTTTGATCGGGGGGCCAACGACACGACAGCCCCCCACTTTCATATTTCAAAAATTTTTTGATGCCATCAAATTGTGCTCATCTCGTGCTGAATTATGCCGTCAATCCTACGTTTTGTGCTGCTTCTCTTTAAAAGTTATAGCGGTTATTGATGGGAGGGGGCAACGACACGAGCGCCCACCCTGCTTTAAGATTTTACATTTTTTTGATGCCATGGAATTTTGCTGGTTTTGTGAAAAAATTGTACAGTCAACCCCACGTTTTGTGCTGCTTTGGTTATAAAGTTATAGTAGGGGTTTTAAATGTTAAGGATGGGTAAGTACAACGCTGTTGTTTGATATTCCAAAAGTAAATTACGGAATCGAATTCTGCTGGTCGAAAGCTGAGTTGTGCCGTTAAGTTTGAGTGTTGTGCTGCTTTGGTTATAAAGTTAGAGGAGTTTCTAAATATTGTTTGTTCGAATTTCTAAAAAAAAAGAAATTACGGAATTGAATTGTTCTAGTCATAAGCTAAATTGTAAAAAACTTTTGTAAACACTTTATAATAATAAAGCTATTTTTTGTATTTTTAAAATGGATCCTTTGTCTAATAAATTGAGCCTCAAACATATGGAGAATTATTACTTACCGTTTTATTTTAGGCTCTATGGAAAGATACACACTTAAATTTTTACTTTAATTTTGTGTCTATTTATATTTATATTTATATTTAGTGTGTATTTGATGAAATGCATCGTATTAAGTTTTCAATGTTTATTAATTATTTATATTAATTAAAAAAGCAACATACAATATACCTTACTGAGAAGAAACTAGTAAATGTGGAACGAAATTTACATTTTGATTATGACAGATTTTTTTATTTTTAAGGTCATCATATTCTTCCCAGGTGTCGTTCAGTCTGTAGCAAAATGCTTGGAAATGTCCAATGTTTTCAATATTTGCTTCCATAGGTCCGGAATAATTAACAACACCTCGCAAGTTGTAGGTTACATTTTATATGTTTAAAATCGTCGGACTGCTACGGGCTTCAATATTTGGAATGTGGCCTGTAGAATCAATGATTTCAATGAAAATCATCTTTTCATTCAAGAAAAATAATTGTTCTTCATATACAGTTGTGCAATGGTGGCACCGATAGGTAATGCGATTTTGATAATTTTTCAGTTCTTTTGGGAGGGTTCTGATGCTTGTGCCGGTGTTAATGCTTAGAACAGACGTTTTTATTTGTCTACTTTTTCCGCAATTTTTGCAACTAAAATGCTGTTCTAGGGAGTACTTTAATTCCTCTTTCTCGCATAACCTCCTTATTAATGACTCCATTGTTGTTTCTGTTGGTAATACCCTTATATTACTCGGTAATTTTTTTCAGAAAATATCTTTTGTAAAATTTGCAACCTTAAGGAATAACACTTTTGATTTATATTTTGTGTGGATGCGTATTTTAGCAAGGTATGGCTCAATGTAAATTCCAGGTATTTTTCCTCTTTAAATATATCTCTATCGCAGTATATTGCCATAAAAATCTGGTACACAGAATCAAAAGCACATGTGTTGGGGGCAATATATTTTTGTTTTTTTTAAGGTAATCGGTTGCAGAGTTAATAAATTTCCGTTTTTTAAAATACCTATAGGCATACCTCTTCATTTAAAACTTAAGTAAATTGTAGTCCAGTCGGGGTGTTTTTCCAAATAAGATTCGTTTTTTCGTCTTTTCAACTTCTCCTTTCCAGTTTTCGACAGCTAAAAATTCCTTTGTATCTGTTGGTTCTGGTAGATTTACTTGGTTACAGATGTACCGCCACTTTGACTTTCGATATTATCTTCACCATGTTCATATTTTTTTTTTGCATCCTTCAAGAACAGCGATTCTGTAAAAATTAATTTAAAAAGATTAATTTCAATTAGACAAATAAAACTAGTTGCATACTTATTTTCGCAGGGGGATTCTTCTTTGTCAATTTCCATAGACGTTTCCTGTATTTTCCTCCTTATGTAATATATTTTTCATGTTGAATTTCTTCGGAATTTTGCTTTTTTCTGCTGCCATGACCAGTTTTATTTTACCGTCAAGAGAAAGAATGTGATGGCTCAAATTTTCATCTATGGGTAATGGAAGCTTTTTGTTTGGAAATATATTGTTCTTTGTGTAATTGAAATTGCTTTCAACAGGAGCACTGCTACCTAAACAATGTGCATTAGGAAAATACTTTCTTAACACATTTGACCATAATGGAAATAACTTCAAAAATTTGACAATTTTAGGTCCAATGGTTTGTAAATACTGGCAGTTATCCCGGTTACCTTCAAGAACTGTGCTAATCTTTACTCTTGATAAAATTTGTTCAACCCATGAAATGAAATCGTTTGTCCCATCCGCTTCTGGATCAACTTCATCGTTTTTATTTTGTTCAAAAACTTCTTCACAAATATTTATGTTTTCTTTCGAAATATATTTTTTTAAATATAATTTTGCTTCTTCACAAGGAGTAGGTAAATTTGTTTTAAAAGCGAGTCCTTCTGTTTCGTTAAGTGAAACAATGAATATTTTTTCCAAAATTATTTTTGCCTCCGTTAAAGAAGTGGCCTGTAGTAATTGTCCTAAACATCTTAAATAAAACTGTCAAGAACGCTTATTTGTAGTTTTTAAACAAGACCAGCTTGAAATTAATTTTATTGTATGTGCAACATCACATCTCAAGTAAGTTTTGCTGTATAAAGGTGTACCCTGTGTAAGTTGGTTATATTGCCGATAAATACAGTTGCAATGACGGATAGTCTGTAAAGCTACGAACAATACCAGATAAGAAAGCAACACTCATGTCGCTGACAACTTCAGCAGGAATAGCTGAACAGTGTCGTAGCCAAGACTGTAGAAAGTATGATATACTGTCAGAATCATGTCTCTCTGACAACATATTTGCAACAGAAAATTGTTGGTTGGATTTTGTGTCTCTTACGGTGACATCATATAAGAGTATAGTTTTTGATTTTTCTCCCTTTGGTCTTTCTAGTTTTCTTACTACTCCTCCAGTCGCATCAATTGATATCTTAGAATATTTTGTTTGAAGGCAATAACTCTTGTAAACAGGAATTTGAGAAGAACTGTAATGATGTACAAAATCTAGTCCAATGTCTCTTATTGAATTTGAGTACGGAGAAATGTATTTTAAATTATAAAGAGAATCAATATCACAATTTCCTGTTTTCAGTTTTTTCTGGTTCCTTGATTTTATCAATCGAAGTGCATTGGCAGAAGGTATGAAACTTGGTGCGTAATCTCCAAAAGATATGTTTTTATGTGCCATATCGCTTCTAATTTGAGATGCCGACACTCCTGCTTCTAAAAATTCTAGTAATTTTTCGTCGATCATCACCTTTAAGTTTTCGCTTGTTGAGAGACTTATGTTGTAAAAAATAATTTCCCTTATATCTGCATTGAATTAGAACCCTCTCATCATTCGTGTTAGCACTTGACTTTATGGTTCCACAAAATCGAGATTCACACTCTTTACAAGAAGCCGTAAAAACACAATAAACGGAACCAGTTTCATAAACTTTTGCTCTTTTGAATACTAAAGCACATGCTAATTTGGTGTGATCCCAAAAATGTGACATAATAATATTCGTCCATTCTCCTGGCTTTAAAACCAAATAGTTTCTTGACATCTCCTTATTCCTATACTTTTTATAAATGGGCGAAATGGTTTTACACTCATCTTATGATAGAGTTATGATAAAACTTTGACACTGTCCTTCAAAATTTGAATATGAATCTGAACTTAGCTCTTCAGAAAGGCTGTCATATTATTCCAAATCATCGTTATGTTTTGATGCACTTTCAAATATATTAAATCTTCCCATCTTCACAATTGTGTACAGATATTTTGCAGAAAATTGGAAATTGCTTTGAGAGCTAATCGTATTCCAAATTTCATGACTTGGAGGATTAATATTCCCATCTTTGTCAAATATGAATGATTCGAAATTCTTTACAATTGGAAGAAAGGATTCCAAAGCTTAAGACCTCTTTCGTGGCATCTTAGATCTTAAGTAATAAACAAACCATACTATTGTAGTTTAAAATTCAACAATGAAGTTAAAAATTTTATTAAAAAAATCACAAAACCTTTTTTCTATTGTCATTGATCATATCCTTTTATTATTTAAAATTAATTTTCTGTAGCTAGTTTGTAAAAACTTTGAGATAAAATACTATAGAAATAAAATTTATACAATCTGAAAATAAAAGCAGCAATCCTGGAATATTGTTAAACAAATTGTAATAAAAATTAAAAATTACAATTACATATTCACTTTTGAGCTTATGCGTTCATAACAAAAACTTATAATAAATTGTAATAAAAATTAAAGCTGCAATAAATAAATCTTCATTCGGACTGAAAACAGTACAAACATACAGAAAAGAATACAAAAATTTGGATAATAAACAATAACGATGGGAAATATAACTTAAAACAAAATAATAATAATAATAATAATGAAACAATCATTTAGCAATGTAATTATCATAAAAATGAAGTAAAATTTACCTACCTTACTACAAACTTTTGTTACAGACTTAACGTTGGCTAAAATGTAATATGTAGCCTTGAACAACAAGACGCAAACTAATCATTAAAAACTAAAAACCAGCAAGCCCCCGGAAAGAAATTTGAAACAAAATTAAACAAGATAAGGAGGTGGTGCGAGCATCTAATAGCGACAGATATAATTATTTTGATACACATGTGCTTTTGATTCTGTGTACCAGATTTGTATGGCAATATACTGCGAAAGAGGAAAAATACCTGGAATTTACATTGAGCCATACCTTGCTAAAATACGCATCCACAGAAAATATAAATCAAAAGTGTTATTCCTTAAGGTTGCAAATTTTACAAAAGATATTTTCTGAAAAAATATTACCGAGTAATATAAGGGTATTACCAACAGAAACAACAATGCAGTCATTAATAAGGAGGTTATGCGAGAAAGAGGAATTAAAGTACTCCCTAGAACAGCATTTTAGTTGCAAAAATTGCGGAAAAGTAGACAAATAAAAACGTCTGTTCTAAGCATTAACACCGGCACAAGCATCAGAACCCTCCCAGAAGAACTGAAAAATTATCAAAATCGTATTACCTATCGGTGCCACCATTGTACAACTGTATATGAAGAACAATTATTTTTCTTGAATGAAAAGATGATTTTCATTGAAATCATTGATTCTACAGGCCACATTCCAAATATTGAAGCCCGTAGCATTCCGACGATTTTAACATACAAAATGTAACCTACAACTTGCGAGGTGTTGTTAATTATTCCGGACCTATGGAAGCAAATACTGAAAACGTTGGACATTTCCAAGCATTTTGCTACAGACTGAACGACACCTGGGAAGAATATGATGACCTTAAAAACAAAAAAAATCTGTCATAATCAAAATGTAAATTTCGTTCCACATTTAATAGTTTATTCTCAGTAAGGTATATTGTATGTTGCTTTTTTAATTAATATAAATAATTAATAAACATTGAAAACTTAATACGATGCATTTCATCAAATACACACTAAATATAAATATAAATAGACACAAAATTAAAGTAAAAATTTAAGTGTGTATCTTTTCATAGAGCCTAAAATAAAACGGTAAGTAATAATTCTCCATATGTTTGAGGCTCAATTTATTAGACAAAGGATCCATTTTAAAAATACAAAAAAATAGCTTTATTATTATAAAGTGTTTACAAAAAGTTCTTTTTACAATTTAGCTTATGACTAGAACAATTTAATTCCGTAATTTCTTTTTTTTTAGAAATTCGAACAAACGGGTTGTATTTAGTCACCCTCAATATTTATAAACTCCTATAACTTTGTAACCAAAGCAGCGCAACACTCAAACTTAACGGCACAACTCAGCTTTCGACCAGCAGAATTCGATTCCGTAATTTACTTTTGGAATATCAAACAACAGCGTTGTACTTAGCCATCCTTAACATTTAAAACCCCTACTATAACTTTATAACCAAAACAGCACAAAACGTGGGGTTGACTGTACAATTTGGCACAAAACCAGCAAAATTCCATGGCATGAAAAAAATTTAAAATCTTAGAGTAGGGCGGGCGGTCGTGTCGTTGCCCCCTTCCATCAATAACCGCTATAACTTTTAAAGGGAAGCAGCACAAAACGTAGGATTGACGGCACAATTCAGCACAAAATGAGCACAATTCGATGGCATCAAAAAATTTTTGAAATATGAAAGTGGGGGCTGTCTTGTCGTTGGCCCCCCGATCAAAAACCATGATAACTTTTTAAGGAAAGCAGCACAAAACGGGTGGTTTACGGCACAATTCGGCACAAAACGAGCACAATTTGATTGCATCAAAAAAATTTTAATTTCGAAAATGGGGGCTGTAGTGTCGTTGGTCCCCCATCAAAACTCATTAATAACTTTTTAAGGAAAACTGCACAAAACGGGGGGTTTACGGCACAATTCGTCACAAAACGAGCACAATTCGATGCCATCAAAAAATTTGATTTTCGAAAGTAGAGGGTGGCAACGACATGTACCCGTTGTAGACCACTTAATAATTGGAATTTAATTTGATAGTTGGTATCTACAAAATGTACAGTTGACTTGAAGTTGCCCCACAGACTTCATTGGATGAAAATGATGGGAACGATGTTAAGAAAAGAATACAAGCTTTTAAAAAGTACATCAAACCAAGAAACAACATTTTCTGCGAAAGATACAATTTCTACTCTAGGAATCAAAAGGAGAATGAAGAATTTGATCATTTTTATACGTCTGTAGTATAAACTATTATCACTGTTTTTACCGTGTGGTTACATAAAATTTGTCTTGAAAATGTAAATGTTGTAGAATTTAAGCTTGCTACGAGTTTAGAAGTTAACATACTGCCTTTTACTATATTTATCAAATTAAAATTAAGTAAAAATGTAAATAAAACGAATGTAATACTACAAGTATATGGATGATTTAAGATTAAACCAATGTTTCAAGTCACATTGTCGTCAAAAGTTAATGTACTGGCCTAATATGAGCAATGAAATAGAACAATACATTATGAAAGGTCAAATAAGACATATCATGATAAACGCGCAAATCGTTGTAATGTTAGGTTTGTTCCAAATCAAAGTATACTGATTCGCAAAGGAAATATTTGTGCTCCAGGTAAAATTATGTGTAGAACCAAATATCAAAGATCATTTATTGTAAAAGATTGTAACAATAGAATTTTAAGACGGAATACTTGAAAAATCGGGAACACTGAAACAATCTGTAACAATCAAAATCCACCCACGTACCACACAAAATTAAAAAACACCGAACGCGTTTCGATAGCTACGCTATCATCATCAGCGGTCGACCGTCGATTGTTAGAGACTAAAAAAATGTGCCAAAGTTTTTAAATAAAGATTTGTGATTGCTAACAATTTTTCTAGCCATCATACTTAACACTATCTACCATAAATTCAAAGGTACCAAATTCTTTAGATAAGAGATTTGTGATTTCTAGGAATTTTTTTTCTATTATACACTATTATAGAACTATCTACCATGAATTCAAGTGGAGAGGAACCTCAAGATATTATTTTATCGAACTCGAATTTTACACATCTCAGTGATAAAGCAAAAGGCACATTTTCCACCCACAGGACAAATAAAAAACGAAAAAATTTTTTTTCCTTATAGAATCGCTCCACCCTACTGCGCACGCAGCAGATTGTTGGTGGGAAACGTTAGAATTGGCCAGACAGGGGGCAAATTTAAATTATACACGCATTTTCTTAATAAAGTGAAATAAAGACAGCGATGTCACCTTCTAGTACAGGGTCTGGTATAGGCAAGGTTTATTAAGTGAATAGGTTACCTCAATGAACAGATTTACTTGGATTGGTTGAGTAAGTCTATGTCATCGCCAGTCCTTGCAGACACGCCTACCGCTAAATTTGAAGGAGCATATCGTCGTTGATCTACGAAAACCTCGTAAGCTACATGAATGCCTAAATTAGGTTTAAGTGTTAGTTCGATTAAAAATCTGTCTCGGCGTGTACTGCGAAAACCTCGTAAGGTGCTTACCAATAGAATCAATGTATTCAATCATGTGAGCTAACCACGTAAACGTCACTTGCACTATACTGGGCAATGTAAACTCGTAAGCGACATTAAACGCTATTATCGGTTATTTGTATGCATTTCGTTCATTTTTTTGTGTGTGACATTCTTTTGTAACATTACTTAATTTTCAGTAAGTATTATCCCTATTTTAATCTATTGTCTACGAGTAACATACTCTTAATTACTAAAATGTTATGCTTTGGACGCCGTTGTAATTATCAATATCAAAAGAGACGGCGTTTACGTGTTTTTCGCGTATACAAAATTTGACTTCCTCATACGGTTACATGTTTTTTTGATGCATTAAATTGATTGATTACTAGTCTTATTTTATAGATTTTGTGATCTGTTAATAAAATGAAAAACTTTTTCTTTAGTCGTTAATTTACATAATAATGGATCGAAGCAGTAAAGGCTGGAAGTTGCTAAATTTGGCCATAGGAGACCCTGCCATGCTTGATCAGGCGACACCAAACAATATTAGTAATAATATTGAGTTTGTCCTAGAGCTTGCTAATGGAGAGTCAGTGTGAGTAGACATTATAATGTTTACTTTTGTAACAACGTTAATGCTCGCCTTGCCCGAACATTTTTCTGGTGTATAAACAAAAAAAATCTGTTTTAACCTTCTCAGAAAGATTTTAATGGTTCTACACTTAATTTTAATCCTTATTCAAATGTTAATTTTTTTGTAATCGTTACTCTACTTCTGTAGTCTACTCCACGATGGTGTTCTTCCACCTGACCTGTTTGGTCCAACTGAGACAAAGGATGAAGATAATATTGAAGCAGCTTCTGAAGGTACTGCAATGTAAGTTATGCAGTACCTCTAATTTTTATGATAAACACTAATTATTTTTTCCAGGATTTGTCATACTCATGATGCTAATATAGCAACAGAGGAAGACCAAACTGCACCTTCAACTCCAGCTAGGACAAGTGTGGAAAATGATAGTTGTACAGAAGATACTGACTTGGGCAGTGATTCAACTGACGATAATGAAGATACAGAAGATAATACAACCGGCATAATTAAACAACCGAATTCCCCTGATGCTGAGAACGGAGCAGAGAGACCCGTAGCAAATCAACAAAGAAATAAAAGGAATAAAAAGGCAAACCCTAAAGAGTGGCAGTGTTATAAAAATAAAGGTAAACGTGTGAAAGGCGGAGAGTATACTGGTGTTAAAAAGGACAATGTTGGAAAGAAAAACTACAGCGTGAACAAAACAGCGAGGAAAATGGGTCCACCTTGTTCGAGCATTGAGTGCAGAAGGGTAAAAACGAGAGTATATCCAGGCATCTTAGAAGCTGACAGGGAACGTCTGTTTACCACGTTTTAGCAATATATGGATTGGAAGCACAGGAAGGTGTATATAAGCAGTCTAGTTCACTCCAAACCTATAAACAGAGTCAGGAAAGCTACAGAGACAGATGGCCCGTCACGAAGGAAGAGTACATTACACTACACTCTAAATATCAATAATGAGCTGCATCCAGTCTGCAAATCATTGTTGCTGTCGACATTTGGTTTAAAATAATGGACAGTAAGAAATTGGGCAATGAATAGCAAGGATGGAATGCACCAAGATGCAACAGTCAAGTATAATACTAATAACAATAATACTAGAAATATTGAAAGAAACGCAACAAAAAAATATGCTGCAAATTTTTTAAATAGCCTGCCAAAAATGCCATCTCATTACTGCAGATCATCCACTTCTAAGGAATACTTAGAGCCAATAATTGAATCAAAATCTGAGCTGCATCGAATTTATCTTCGAAAGTGTCAACATGCCTTCATGTTGACACTTTCGAAGATAAATCGAATCATTGCCAGAAAACAGTTTCTTGAGATATTTCAAAACAAGAACCTGGGACTATTTCAACCAAGAAAGGACCAGTGCGACACCTGTATTGGATATAAACACAAGCAGGTGTCAGAGGAACAGTATGCACAGCATGTAAAGCGTAAGGACGAAAAAAGAGAGCAGAAGAAACAGGAAAAAGAGAAAGCAATTAGAGGAGAGCAGTTAACATACACAATGGATTTGCAGGCTGTGAAGCTATCCCCAGCACTTAAAAGCTAGTGCGCTTTATTATAAAACGAAATTATGCGTGCATAATTTTACACTTCACAACATTGCTACAAAAGATGTCACTTGCTATTTGTGGAATGAAAGTGAGGGTGGTCTTGTAGCTGCCACTTTCGCCAGCTGCGTGATAGACTTTCTTGCAAAGGAAATAGAAAAGCACCAGGCCAATACAGTGGTTATGATTAGTGGTGGGTGCACCTATCAAAATCGCAATGCTGTTTTGGGAAATGCATTACTAAAGTTCTCTATAGAGAAGAACATCACAGTTATCCAACATTATCTAGAAAAAGGTCATACGCAAATGGAGGTGGATAGCGTACACAGTACCATTGAGAACAAATTAAAGCATAAGGAAATATACCTTCCGTCTGATTATGCCAGATTCTGTAAAGAAACTAGACCAAAGCAACCTTACCAAGTTCACTACCTCAATTATACTTTTTTCAAGGATTTCTCTGCTCTTCATTATGTTCCATCTGTTAGGCCAGGAAAGGGCACAGGGGATCCCGTAATTACAGATGTCTGCTCATACAAGTACTCACCAGAAGGTGAAATACATTACAAGCTCAGTGTAACTGATGAATGGGTTCAATTGCTACACCGCATAAAGAAGGGTCCTTTTCAACTGCTACAACTTTATCCTGCAAGATTAAAAATATCGAGGAAAAAATGTAATCACCTGCAAGAGCTAAAGAGAGTCATTCCAAGTGACTGCCATGGATATTACGACGAGCTTCCGCATTTCTAATTACATTCTATTACATTGTATAATTTTAAGGATGCTATAAATAACGGATATTTGGCCATACGGAGCAGCTATTAGTCGGTTTTTTTCCGACGCAACTCGGAGGCAGTCCACAAAACTTAGAGAATGCTTGTTTCAATCCTAGTCTTTTACTACTCAGTATAAATAGTATTAACTCATGTAAAATTGATTTGCTTAAAACAGAAATTTGTAATTTCGATAACCTGTATTTTTTGTGCTTAGTTGAATTAGGTGTAAAGTTAAATGTTTTAGAGAATTATGTCATTGATGTCTATGAACTAGTAAATTTCTACTGTAGAAAATTACATCGTTGCGGTGGTGTGGGCATCTGGAGTAAAAAATCTATAAATGCTTCATCAATTAATTTGAACGAATACTGTGTTGAAAAGCACTTTGAAATCTGTGCTGTTTCATTTAAAGTAAGTAATCAAAATTACACACTTCTAAATTGTTACAGGCCTCCTTCTGGTGATGAAAACATTTTCTTTAACAACTTAACGGGTGTTCTCGACAATGTTTATAATTCAACTATGAATATCTTAATTTGTGGTGATTTCAACTTTGACAGGTATAAAAACAAATCTTTTAAAATTTTATGCAACTTGTTGGCTGATTATAATTGTAAACCGACAGTAAATTTGCCCACAAGAATCTCACGTTCGTCTTCGGCTATAATTTCCCTAATGATGGTACGTGTCTGACCATAGACATGTGCTGCTTGAATTAAATGTATTTTTAACACACAAATATTGTGTTAATGGTAAATATGTTTTAAAAGGAAATTTTGTGCATCTAATATTGAGCGTTTTGAGGATGCACTTGAAAGCGAAAATTGGACCGCAGTGGAAGGTCATAATGATTTTAAAGATGCCTTTAATACATTTTATGATATTCTACTGCATAATTTTGAGGTCAGCTTTCCTAAACGCAAATTCAGTGTGAAAAATGATAACATAAAATGGATTAATTCTGAAGTTTTAAAATGTAGTTTAGCTCTAAAAGACCTATTTATTTTGAAAAATTCTCATAATGCTCTAATTCCAGTATATCGACAAAAGAAAATTTACGGTGCTAAAAATAATACACGTACATTATGGAATACCGTTCATGAACTAACATACAGGTCTGACAGTAGTAACAAGATTAACTATAAATTAAAAGTTAAAGGTCAAGTGGTAGATGACCTGAATATTATTGCATCTGAATTTAATAAATATTTTGTCGAATCTCCTCTTGACATTGTTAAAAAAATTAATACTACGTGCACACTTTCCGATAAAAAAATGTGTAATGAACGCTCATTGTTTTTGCTTCCTCTCACAGACATTGAGTTATTTAACTTGCTAATTTCAAAATTAAAAAATAAACGCTCACTAGGATCTGATGAGATCCCGATATTTATTGTTAAAAGGAGTCTTCGTCTTATACTGCGCCCTTTAACTTACCTGGTTAATCTTGTCCTTTATGACGGGTGTTTTTCCGGAGAGATTAAAAACTGGTAAGGTGGTGCCTATTTACAAGAAGGGTGATCTCTCATCACTAGTCAACTTTAGACCTATAACAGTATCTGAAAATTTATCTAAAGTTTTTGAATATGCTTTCTTAGATCGACTTACAAAGTTTGTGGAAGGGTGTATTATCCTTACGACTAACCAACACGGTTTCCGAAAAGATAAATCAACATCCACAGCCTTGTATAATTTTTATAACGGCTTAATGCAATATATAGAGGCAGGTGAATGCCTTGCTGGAATTTTCTGCGATTTAAGTAAAGCATTCGACTGTGTCAATCATTCAAAACTTGTAACAATTTTGTATGACTATGGGGTAAGAGGTGTGTCTCTTACTTGGGTATCCTCCTTCTTGTCTGATAGGTACCAGTTTGTCTCCTGTTTAAATTCTAATGCTACTAATCTGTCATATAGCACCTCTGAAAAACTGCCGGTTTCGATGGGAGTCCCCCAAGGGTCTGTCCTCGGCCCGGTACTATTTATTTTGTATATTAATCAAATAAGTGAGGTAATCCGTGGGGAGCATGTCTTGTATGTCGATGACATCTCTATTAGTCTCCGATCTAGACAATACTCTACTTGAAACGAAGTGTACTGTGTCACTAACAAATGTTGCCAAGTATTTAAATGATATTGCACTACACTTCAATACAGAAAAGACTCTGCTTACACAGTTTCACAATACTCAAAAGAAAATCAGTAGCTTAAATATCTTTGTTAATGGCAGTGTCATATCGAGTAACTCTTCATGTCCTAAATTTTTGGGTATTCATCTTGACAGTGCTCTAACATTCCATCTACATTGCGACAGGTTGGCCTCTAAATTAAGTACTTTATCATACGCTTTTATGCACCTTCAAACGATCTTTGATACCAAACAACTAATCTCTGTTTACTACGCACAAGTTGATAGTCGGTTACGTTACTACATATGTCTGTGGGGCAATTCCCCTCATGTCCAATCAGTTTTTGTAGCTCAAAAACGGATTATAAGAAAAATGGCTAACGTTCGTAGTACAGAATCCTGTCGAAATGATGACATTTTCACATATTGCCTGGTAGTATGAAAACCATGCAAAATGAAAATTGTTTTAAACACGCATTAAGATGTTTATTAATTGAAAAATCATTTTATAATTTAGATGAATTCTTCAGGTATACCGACACCACCTAGTAACAATTCTTGTGATTATATTTTTTGTTTTTATTTCTCTGTGCATTAGTGTGTAGTATTATCATTTTTTGTGACATGTTTTATTTACACCTTATATGTTATTTTTTTATGTTTGACGATGTCTATATCAAGTTCATTTGATCCTCGACAATAAACTACATTATTATTTAAGTTAATAACGTTCTGACATAGGTAGTTAGAACAGTATTAAAATTAAACTAATATAAAAAACTGTTGAAGTTATTTTTTTAGAATTTCATAAATAATACCAAAACCTCGTATCCGTCAACAGTGCAGAGATTCTCCATAAGAGAAAATCACGTAAGCAACAATTAATTTTTGTTAATAAAAAGTATATAAAATGTGTGTGTATATTACACAACAAAAAAATCAGTATAAAATTATTTAGTATCACAAAAAAAAACCTATTTTTTTGAATGAAATTAACATTACAAGACAATTTTTTCTGTCTCCTGTAAAAGTAGTATTTCGTCGCTGCCAAGGTTTTCGTAACTCAACGACGATATTCACAGTTATATATTTTATAAGTGTATGAATTAAGTTCTTTGATATTATGTACATTTTTTTCAGTAACTAATTGCTGTATTTTCGTTTCATATTTCTATAAAAAAATGCAAAAGTGTTACTTATTACAATAAATTATACAAGTAGATCTTTTTGAATTTTAAGATAATACGAATTCCGTTGTCAAGTGATGCACTTGTGGACGGTAGGTATATTTTATGCTTACTTATAACCAAAGCAAATTATTACGTGAACTATTCTTATTTCGTGCCTGAAAATTACCTATGATTTATCTTTTGAATTAAAAATTCACATTTGAAAGAACTGTAAATATATTTTAGTAAATGAATCACAACGAAAAATAAGTAGGTAGGGGAGAAGGGGGTAGGTTCGGACAGCTATTTTCAAACGGCTGTATATCCATTAATTTTGGACATAAAGATTTGCAAAAATTTTAGTAAATATAGTTATGTTTACTTAATGTTTTCCTGTCAAATCTAAATAAAAGTACTAAATCATTTTTCAGAAAAAAATTTTTTTGTAAAATTATGAAATTGTCCGGAACTGCCCCCTGGTGGGGCACTTTCGGACATGACCGGGGCAGTTTCGGACAAGTTTAATTTTTTAAGAACTGCTTTCTTTAACAAATTTTATTAGGCAGGAAATAATACAAAAAAGAATTTATAACATTACTGAATGTCGTAACTAAAAAAACTGGTATTAAATTGAAGGTAAGATGCCATTCTGGATGTTCCTGGTGTTGTCGAGGGTTTGGGCAACTTTGACACAACATCCTTTCTTTCAATACTGGAAATGTCTTCAATCTGTGGAAATATAAATCCTTGCGTACACTTCTTTAAAAATTTTACCTGAAATTCTTCATTTTCTAATACTTCAACTACTTTTCCAACATAGTGCAGGATTCGTTTTTTTGTTACAAACTTCACCAACACATCCTTTAAGATTTTTTCATCATCTAAAAGTTCATTAATCTGGCCATTATCATCTTCAAAATCTAAGTCGATATCAGAATCAGACAAATTGTTTTTAAACTTAGCGGCTGTGACATTTAACGGCAAGTCTATGTCAGAATCTGACGATGAGATATCATCTAGAACCACTTTAGTCTTCTTGTATTTTCTCTTTGAACTTACTGTGTGTTCACCATTTTGCGTTTTCTTTGATGTAATTTTGCTACCAATTTTCTCTTGGTATTAGTTTTTTCAACTTTGACTGTCTTATTCTTTCCAATTCTTCAATTTGGTTCTTTTCAGGTGTGCTGGTGTAGACTCTTGATTTTCCTACTGTAGACTTTCTCTTGGTTTTTCTGGGGCAAGCTTTAGGTAATGGCTTTACATCGCATGGTTTTACAATAGTTGAAATAGATAGTATTTTAATCTTGGGTTTAGTAGCTTCATCTATAGTTTGTTTCAAAATATCTCTCACCATTGCTTCTACACCGTGACTTTCAGGTGAACTTTGCACTTCATTATCAAAATTGGAAGTAACAATAATGCTTATATCAATAATGTTTGTAGAAGAGAAATCATCGCCGTTTTCAATGACAGGACGATCTGTAGCGAACGAGGCGCAGACATCATCGTCTGTATATATTAATGAGTTAATAAACCATAACCCAGTGTTCTTGAAACTACTAATTATGTTACAAGGAGTGTGAAGGTTTGCAGATATGGCAGAGCTGTCAATTTAGCAACATCATAAATGGTAATCGGTTTACCAGGGTTTGACAGTATGAAATCGTTAAAAGATGCCTTACACTTGGATTTAAAGGGAGCAAACACTGCTTTGTCCAGGGGTTGCATCATATGTGTGCAATGCGGAGGGAAAGACAGCAATACAATCCCGTGCTCTCTTGCATATAAAATAGCTTTTAAAGAGACGTGTGTCTCGTGATTATCCATCATAATCAGAATCTTATTCAAGGGGTTGCAATTCGTATGATTTTTTATATGCTCCAATAATTTTATAAAAATATTTGCAGACATCCATCCAGATTTCTCAGCAAATCCAACGGCTCCTGGAACAGCGCCGTACAAAAACTGATCCTTCATTCTTATACGAGGGAAGATGTAAAGAGGTGGAATTGAGCCACCAGCAGCTGAAATTATTCCGCACATTGTGACTAGAGATCCCCGTTCGGCAGATACACACTGTCCTACTGCTTTGGAACCTCTTTGTGCTATAACCCTGGGTGCTTGAAGAACTGTTGTAACACCCGTTTCGTCTATATTCCATATGCGGTTAGGTGAAAAATTATATTTAGCCTGCACTTCCGTATAATTATTGAAGAATTCTTCCACATTAACTCTGTTAAAAGCTGAAGCTCTTGCTATGCTGGTGTTTTCGGGTTTGCGGTTAGAAAGCCTTGGATGACGTTTCATGAAAGATTACATCCAGTCAATGCCTGCTTTTTTGTGAATCTCCCAATTTTTCGGAAATTTCTTATTCAACTTAATAGCGTATTCAAAAGCCAACTCACGGCAGAGTTTATATGTCAAACCGTAACATATTTTTGAAGACTGTTTCAGATACAACTGCAACTCAACTTCTTCATTTTGCGAAAAAACTTGCCGTGTGGCATATTTTGATATACTGGTCTCTTCTGTTGCATCGTCGCCCTCATTGCCTGAATCACTGGCATTATCGTTCCGACTGTTTTTAGCTTTGACGACACTATCGAACAGAGTAGATTTTGGTATATTAAATGTAATAGCAGCAGCTCTTAAAGACATAGTCTTGCTGATAACATTTTGTACTGCATTTTCAAGACGTTGCTCGGAATTTCTGGTCGGATGGGACGTTTTTTGTATGTTCGCACCATCCTGCAAACTAAAAAGAAGTATTTATAGCGATCGTCATCAAGTGTTACTCAAAGTCATAAACAAATGAAGCAACAAACTGCAAGAGTCAATGGGATACTTTCAGAAAGTGTAGCTGGGGCAGTTTCGGACAGTGTCCGAACCTGCCCCACATCAATTGTCCGGACCTGCCCCAGTTGCACATAATTGCGTTTTACTCCTACAACATCTACATACACGTGGACCCGTTAAAGTTTTGTGAGGTTAGGTACATGAAAATCAGCCCTCTTTCTAGTGAAACTATTAATTCTTACCTGAGTTTCAAAACTTCGAGTGCAGGACCTTACTACTACACACGTCAACCTTATATCAAAAGTCAGTATTTAACACTTTGGCATATAACGTTTTTAATTTTCACTTTTACGGCACATGACCTGCTGTTCACTATTTTAAACGGTGCACAAATGTGATTGCCAGGGATTGGCAATCCTAGTATTATTTATTGGCGGTAAATTTGAATTGTCCGGAGGTGCCCCATGTCCGGACCTGCCCCCTTCTCCCCTACATACATGTTTAAGTTATACCAATTTTTTATATTTTTTTTTATTTTCTCCTTCATTGGTTCAGCATGCCTTTTTATTGATTTTTTTAAACCGCTTGATTTATAGTTCAAGAACTTAATCATGATAAATGTTCTTTGCATTATAAAACTTTGAATTACATATTCTGGTACACCGACATTCTTCTTAACAATTTTACGGACTAAAGTTTTTGTCATATTTTTTTTCTTGTTTAAAATGTGTACCATTGTACATGACAAAATATTTTTCTGGAACCTTTGCTTTATTTTGCCAATCTTCAGATGGTTCTGTTAGATCTCTAAAGGATAAGCTTTGTAACCACAATGGTAAATTGCTGAAAGAATCTATTTTTGTTTCGTACGTATATTTGCCCAAGTCAGGATACTTATCTTTATATTTTCTGGCAACTCATCCTGCCAAATATATCAAACCATCTTGTTCATATTGACGTTTAGATTTTTCCGGACTACTTTGAAGACTTGAAGAACTTGAATAATTTTGATTTGTCATCGATCAAAATATTGTCGTTAATCAAGACTTTTGCACCATTCAATACCTTGGCTAACAAGTATTCATCAGGAGACATATCCTCTGTATTTGTATTTTTCTGCACGAGACCGTGATTCTCTCCCAGGACTATCATTCGTATCCTATAAATAGCATTTAAAGGAGATGGGTGGTCATTGAGACCACCTTTAGTTCGGATTTGGCAAGAAAATAATGATTTAATGGATATCAAAATACCTTTTCGAAATGTCTGCAAATTATGTTTTGTCCTACATCTCATATTTAGGATCGTGTCGTAATCATCATGTAATATATCATTTTGTTTGTCGATATTAAGACCATACGGTTTTTAAGAATTTGAAACATCAAACCAGTTACTAATCCTCTCAATAAAGTCTCTAGTATCAGTAGCTAATTTCTTATTTTGAAAATAATCATAATGCTTAAGAGCAACGCTAGTTGTATGTGACAGTAAATGAGCTATATTCCGTCGCTATGTTTTTTCACATGTTATATGCCCAATTTTTAGTTTGTGGCAAGTAGTAACTTCACTAGCGCTAGTGGTGGCAATTAATTCTTCTAAAGGGACTTTACTGATTATTGTTCCAACATTTAACTTGAATCTGTGTCAAGTAACCAATTTCTAATCAATTTTAATAGGTGCGGTGCATCCGCAAAGAAATATATGTTATTTCCAGTTATCGGATGTGATATATGACTTTTTTCAATAGATACTGAAAGCTGTTTCCATAATCCTATATTTCCTCCACCACAGTCCGAAACACAAGCAACAACATCATAATTTATACTGTTCAATTTTACTATGATTTCAAATAGTATCTCTTTTGTCATTTTTTTATCAAAACTTCATCAGATAGTTTATCATATTCATATAAAGAGCTGACTTTCATTTCGTCAAACTGAAAAACTTCAACTTTTTGGAAGTCTGACAAAGTTTCACCTGTTACTTTCATAACCCGTAGAATATCTTGAAGAAATCCTTGGCGCAGATTTATTTTTGCAGCCCATCTCTGTAATGACGACACAGCCCAGGTAGAGGATATTTAAGTGTGTTCCGAAGATAAAGGTAACATCGCTTACTGAAATATCGGAGGGTGAAGGCGAAAGAAATGTCTGCCGAGCTCCATGTTACCTTTTTCTTTTTTCCTAATATTAAATTCAGTTGATTTTTACTAAATATGTTCACAAATTTTTCCGTTATTATTTCTTCGTCGTGTGCAATAGTAAAGGATTTCGCCTTTTCTAAGTTTTTTTCTAGTGAAGCAACTGTTACTTTAAATGTTTGTAGCTTTTCGAGAAGAATATTATATTTATTTTGTAAACTGTCGTCTTTAGTTTGTGTATCTATACTTTTGTATTGTTCTCTATTTGTTAGTACAGTTTCGGTCGGTATTGCAATATTAACTGCATAACAGGTATTTAGAAAAAGGGACAGCACAGCTGTAATAAATATTAATTATGATTTTTGTATTGTAAGTAACAAAAAACACTTTCTTTTCGTAGATATTTGTAGCAGGTGTTAGGGATGTAGCGTCCTAATGTATTCTTTTTCTTTTAAATATTCGTAGGTTAGGTGTGTATTTATTTGTGTATTATCATTCGTAGTTTTTTTTAACGTACTCCTTTATTAAGTTTTAGAAGAATGTAAAAAAGGTGTAAATATGAGTGAACTGTTTGAAAATACTAATGAAACGATGAAAAAGACGTATTAAAACAAAATACTGGGCAAGACACCTGACATCCTCTGCAAATATTCGATTCGGTTTATTTTGCCGAATAGTATATGCCCTTGAATTTCTGAATATCTTTTCCCCAACACCTGAACATACCATTTAAATTTAAAATTTGCTTTGGAGGTAGAGTCAATAATTCTGCTTTCAAATCTCTTTGATAATCAGTGGGTTGGAAATGAACAGAACAAACATACGACGTACTGGCATTACAGTTACCGTCACGTCAACATCACTGTCTCCATATTTCTCTAATACATTTGTCTTTTGGAAAGCTATGATACTATTTGTAAATTAGCCTTCTTTGTCGCTTCCCTATTATTATTGTACAATGCTACAGCACAGCGAGTGTCTGGCATTGCTGTTCTGAAAATTCAGTAACCCGGTTCAACATTTAATGTTGTAGATACTGTCATATATGTATGTGCAATACATTATTGAATTGTAACAATGGCAATATGACCACAACTAGTTTATAAAAAGCATTATCGGAAACGCACCCATAGAAAAAGAATATAATTACTGAAATAGAAGATTCATTCTAGTGCTCCCCTCCACTTTTTATTTAAGTTCTTGACTACAACACCGCGGCACTAGAATCGCCCTTCCCCACTATATTTTTTCCAACCATTTTATTAGTTGATTGTGTTGATTAATCAGGTTATATTTTTTGTGATTTTGAATTTTGTTAATTTTTCGTTTGTGATTTTCGCGTTTTATTGAGTTGTACATACTACAATGTTTTACTGTTGCGTTACAACTTGCAAAAACTCGAATAAGTCGGCGATAATGCTTCGATTTCCGTATTTAGATGAGCTGGTAAGTAGTATTTGTTTTTACGTAGGGACGCCTTCATGTATACAGCTCACATATACTACTTAGTCCAGACCTACGTACACTTGCATGCAAAGAAATAATTGCAAACATTTGCCCACATATTTTTGTGTTTTCCATTCTCGAGGGGAACCAGAAAACAATGGTGCATTTGTTTGAATGTTTTTAATGAAGTGCTTGCAAACACTTTTTAAACAGTTTTTATACAACAATTTAAATGTTAGCGTGCAAATGTGTGTAGGTCTGGAGTAGGCTTAACGATACATTCATTGTTAGACTGTTGCTAAAGGATAACTATATTTTTCTCAATTTATGTTGTCTTGGCTGATACTAAATGGCTTTAATATTTTGTTGTAGGCATTTTCGATTTGGATTTCTCGAATTGGCAGTGAAAAATTGGTGAAAATGGATTCATCTGTTGTATATAAAAATTACAGAATTTGTGAACATCACTTTGCACCATGTTGTGTTATCAAGGGTATGTCAAAGACTCCCCTTGTAGAAGGGAGTTTTCGAACTCTTAGTTTACCAGGTAAGGTAGTGATTATAATAATACAGTAAAATTTGGTGATAACGTACAAGAAGGAACCTTCAAAATTGATAAGTTACATTGGAAGTGTGAAATACATTCAAAAACTTCAACAGCATTAAACAGTTTCACCCTCTGCCTATAGTATTGGCCCATGCATTGTATTCACAAAAAATTATAAACTATTGAAAGTTCCATAACAACTGTCGGGATTTATTTGGTACTTTATAAGTGTATACGTTATGATGGAGTTTTACTGTACAGGTTGTCCCATTTTGGTTGTCCTCGCAGGGTATCTCAGTTATTAGCAAAGATACAGAGATGCGGTTTTCGCGAACGTTGGTTACTTTTTTGTGAAACGAAAGATGACACAAACAGAATTACTCTAGCTCTTCTCATTTTTGAGATACAGGGCGTTTTTGAAAAAGTTGCATTTTGAGACAGCCCCCGTATCTCAGCTATACGATAACTTATAGAAAAAGTGAAAAGTGTTCTTTATATAATTTTTTCCGTAGAATGCAGTGCTGTTTTCAGAATGAGTATACGGGGTCAGGTCAAAAAGTTATCGGGATCAACTTCATTTTTTTTAAATGGGACACCCTGTCTATTTTCTCATAATTAAATTTTCCTTGTTCTAAGCATTTCAAATATATATAGCATTCATAATTTTTTTATACAAATAGCGCAGTATTTCAAATTATTAACTGGATTTGTTAGTGGCCTTTGGTACTGCAATTGTTTTACCATGGCAACTTCATTTTTTTGACATTTGTCAATATTTGCAAATTTGTTGATTGTTGAGATCCTTATTGTTAGTAAAGTTTTCAATATTCTTTTCGTTATTTTGAATTTTTACAAAGTTTCAAACCATGGCGAATAATTTAGGGTACGAGAACTATGAGAAATTAGATATGATTGGGCTTTATTACCAAACAAATTTTAATGCAGAGCAAGCGAAGGAAATATATTTTGAAAGGTATTTATATTTACTGGAATGTTAGTCATCATTTGAGTTAAATAAAATGTGAATATTATAGATTTCCGGAAAGAAGGCAACCGTGTAAAA
>JARFJB010000900.1:0-58576 GCA_036346205.1 Vesta saturnalis
AGAAAATTCCAGGATATTTGCCATAAATTATTGACAGGATTTTTTCTAATCTATCTCAATCAACGATTTTAGATTTTAAGTTTAAATTTAAGATGACTTTAAGTGCAATATTTTAAAAGGGGTTTACGTCATAAATGGTGTCTTGTGCAATATTTAAATGTGCAATAAATACTTTTTACATTTTATTTTTTATTAACCTATTCTATTGCTTTAGTTTTGTTTGAATCTCGTAATTGTACTTTAGATAATTTTGTTAACATTAAATTTAGATACCGCACGTCATTCTTGTTTTGAATGTTTAGGGATTATTTATCTCATTTGCTATTAAAACTTAAGACTTGCGTTTCAGTAAATTAACTAATTGAATTGTCGGAAGGTTTCAGGTATCTACTACCTTTTAGTTAATTAACTTAACTATATATTTATCGTAATTACAAAATCAATTCAGAATGACATTGAAATAGTAATCCAAAAATTTCATGTGATCTAACGGTTATATGAATAGATTCTAACGACTGTTGTTATAACTATAAAATGTGTCAAATTCAAATCATTTGAAAATTACTCAATCTAGATTATCCTTAGATCTCACTCGAGCAAAACATGACATCTTAGTTATACTCTGTTCCATCCAGCGACGGTGGACACTCATAGTTAAATTTGGTAAACTTAATAGCACCCTCGTACAACCTGGGAGAAAGTATTTTCTTCACACGCGCAAAATTTAAATTTAAAATTTTTATTTATTTTGAAATTTTATTAATTTATATCATTTACCTTTATTCAAAATTATAATTTGTATACAGTGAGCGGCTAAATTATGGAATAAATTCAATAATTCTTAAATCGGCAACTTCAGAGAAAAATCCCGATATCCGTCGATTTTTATTTTTAGATACGCGGTTGTTTAGGTTATTAATTTATTTTTGAGGTTACCTATGTAAGCGTGATGACGTCATTGATGATTTTCTTTAATGGAAAGGGGAGGTGTTGCAATGGAGCTTTTGAGAGATCTTTTAATTATCTAATCAGTCGTAGCAATAGTTTTGAGTATTTGCGTTACGTGTACAGGGTGATTTAAGATTATTGTTGTTCTATAAAAATACAAGCGAACTAAAAAAGACAACTATTGCAAATTTGGTATGTAGAAATAATAGGTCATGATCTATCTTTTAAAACTATTTTCAAAAGTGCAACGTTGCCACTTCTACCAGAAACCCAAGGCATCTTTGAAAATTCAAATTGAGTACCCTGTATGTTATTGCATTTTCGGATTCTGCATAAAATTCTAAGCAACTTTTGTTAATATTTCCCTATACCCGTCTCTAAGCGTTACATAAATGACCTCTAAAATAAAATAATAATCTGACCAACCGCACACTTAAAAATTAAAAATCAACTGGTTTCGGAATTTTTTTCTGATTTTATTTGGTTTGAAAGTTCTGTCATAATAATCTTTGGAAAAAACTGAATCACGGCATATGTTGAGCAGTTTAGTATCGAGAATACAGAAATAAATCAGTTTAAAACTAACAACAAAAGAAAGTAGCAAAAGAATAGATTTTTAGATATCGAGTTGGCACGAGTCAAATTTAAGACACTTACGACTTACTTCAGTACTTAATGGTATTGCATTGTAGGTATTTGTACTAAGTGAATAACTGATAATTAATTAATAATAATGGCACCATTAAGTGAAACACAACGAATTGAAGTATTAATTATGATTGGATGTGGAGATAAAACCAGAACGCAACTGCAAGTATGTAACTTGTTTAATACAAAATATCCTGATACACCTATCGGACAATCAACAGTTGTAAAATTGAGAGAAAATTTAGGAAACTGGTCACGTTAAACACATTGTAAATGCTGGTCGTCCAAAATGAACGAAAATGTAAAACTTGATGTGTTGTTAAGTTTGGTAGAAAATCCTCATAGTAGTTCCAGAGCAATTGCAGCTGATGAAGGCATTTCACAAAGGTCTGTGTTACGTGTACTTAAAAGGAGAAATACCATCCGTATAAAATCCAGAATGTGCAGGAACTCAATGAAGATGATCCAGATCGCCGAATGCAGTTTTGTGAAGTCGTGCAAGACTTATGTAACCGCAACCCAGCATTCATTCGTCAAATTCTTTTTTCGGATGAAGCTACATTTTCCTTAAATGATACAGTGAATCGACAAAGCTGTAGATATTGGAGTAAAGAGAATCCTCACTGGATGAATGAGTTACACACTCAGTATCCTCAAAAAGTGAATGTCTGGGCGGGGATAGTAGAGAACAGAATCATTGGTCTTTTTTTCTTCGATGAAACTCTTACAGGGCAATGATATCTGGACTTCTTACAATATGAACTTATACCTGCCACTGCAGTAATTTTCCCAAATGAAAATGATCCTGATTTACCAAATGATAATATATGGTTTCAGCAAGATGGTGCACCTCCTCACTATACACGTCCTGTTCGCGATTTTTTAAACACAACTTTTCCTGGTAGATGGATTGGTAGACGAGGATCTATAGAGTGGCCCCCAAGATCTCCAAGTATACGTTGAGAAACCACGAAATCTGGAAGATTTGAAAAATAGAATTAGATTATAAATGCGTAAGATTAGTCCACAAGTGATCCACAATGTTCAAGAAGCTTGTGGACATCGGTTCAATTACTGCCAAGAAGTAGTAGGGTGGCAATTGGAACATTTAAATTGAGTTACAAACAATTCTACAATGTTAAACAATTTTTCTCTGTTTTGCGTTAATAGTGGATACTTACTTACCTGTGTGAATTAATTTAATTTTACATTTTCGTTTATTTGTAAATGACCAGTGTTTGCAACGTGTTTAACGTAACCAGTTTCCTATTTTTTTCAATTTTACTAACTGTCGATTGTCTGATAGGTTTGTTAGGGTATAGGAAATATTAACAAAAGTTGCTTAGAATTTTATGCAGAATCCGAAAATGCAATAACATACAGGGTATTCAATTTGAATTTTCAAAGTTGCCTTGGGTTTCTGGTAGAAGTGGCAACGTTGCGCTTCTGAAAATAGTTTTAAAAGATAGATCATGACCTATTATGTCTACATACCGAATTTGAAATAGTTGTCTTTTTTAGTTCGCTTGTATTTTTATAGAACAACAATAATCTTGAATCACCCTGTATACGTAACGGAAATACTCAAAACTATTGCTACGACTGATTAGATAATTAAAAGCTCTCTCAAAAGTTCCATTGCAACACCTCCCATTTCCATTAAAGAAAATCATCAATGACGTCATCACGCTTACATAGGTAACCTCAAAAATAAATTAATAACCTAAACAACCGCGTGTCTAAAAATAAAAATCGACGGGTATCGGGATTTTTCTCTGAAGTTGCCGATTTAAGAATTATTGAATTTATTCCATAATTTAGCCGCTCACTGTATGTGAAAGACATTACATATTTAAGAAACAAGTAGTAAAATGTAATTTTTTTATGTAAAAGTAAAATTCCCATTTTTTTTTCTGTACTGTCAAATTAACTTTTTGCAAAACTATCAAATCAACTTCATGATACAACTTTACTTAGCTAATCAACTTAGTTGAGGTAGTTATTTTTTGACAACACATTTTCAGGTTTTTAAATCACATTGTGATTTAAACTTCAACTTTTATACATTGTACGGCACGATTATTTAAATGTTAAAAAAATGAGAATAATTTCACAATGTAAACCGCACAAAAAACGACTGAAAGTTATAAATAAATTACCATGTTAAACAAATTTATAAAAAAAGACACTTGAAACTTTCAAGCGCTGTAGTAATAAAGGTCATTCATATACACCTAAACATCCAATCAAAAAAATCTGATGTGTGTAACACATTACACAATACAATGTAATTGATAATTTAAACAAGCACAAGTAAAATTGTAAGAATTTGATGTGTTTTATAACTAATATACTGTGTTTAAAAATTTTGTACAGTATTTTCATATCATTAAATTGTTAAATTGTTTTATTAAAAAAATCGTAAGACTTCGACCGAAACAATTAAATATGACGACCAAGCACATTATCTGAAATTTAAGTATTATTTAACACTAGAACGACCGGTGTTGGGCCTACCATAAGAGCGACCATGAGGGGTCAAATGACCCCTGCCTGTTTTTTTGTTTATATCGATTGTTATCTAGGTGTGGGTGGGTAGGATTTTTTGATTACGGACGAGTAAATATCATTCTAAAGCAGATATTTATTTATTTTTTTATGCATTTTTATGAATAATACAAAATATGTCAACTGCTTTAGAAGTCAACGTTTAAAAAAATGGCAGTTGTAATCACATTGAACATTTAAAAACAAGTTTACATCAGGTTGATTTGTTTCAAAACAACATAAACATTAAAAAGACTTTTCGTACAGTGGTTTAGAGCAGGCCTTCCAGCCAGAAGAGATACCTGCGAGTGCACGTAAGTTGCGTCGTAAAAGACACTTTTGCCTATCACTGCAAATCTTTTACACTAAATATTCCTGCATTTACAAGACCTATTTTTTTTCTTTCAGGTTGCTTATTTTCTGCACAATGGAGATGTTTTTGTAGTAAAATATTTACAAATTATTAAATAATGTATTAAGAATACCGGTGATACAATACAATCAGTAAACCCTATTCTGCAAGATCACATTTGGCGCACTTAACGCTTTTGCTTTGACAACTTCCACAAACATTCTTTTGACATGTATTGCAAACATCTTTGGTTTTGTTGCCTTTGCAACCAACAAGTATTTGACATTTTTTGAGGTTACCTTCTTCTTTGTTACCAACATCAACAGCAAAATGTAAGTATCTAGCTTTTCGGGTAACGACATACGCTGCAGCTAGCTCATCACAAATCTTCAGAATAAAGTCCCTGCGTTTAATTGTTTTGTTTGTTACGAGTTGGAAGATTGTGTGAGTATTAATCATGGCTAAATCTAACACATTGTAAAATACATGCACAGGCCACCTGCGTGTCGAAGCTAGCACACTGTATTTTCGTGACATCAACCCCACTTTTAGTCACATTGTAGTAACGAATAGTTTCAGGGATCTTTTTTACAGTGTCGTTTTCAATATCACAACCAGTGTGCATAGTACTTAAAACTAAAACATTTTTGTGGATTTTTCCCTGGTAGACAGTCAACAGATTATCACCTGATTTTAGTTCAGTGGAGTACAATGCATTGTTTTGCCTGACTGACAGGGGAACTTCTCGTTTAGTACGTTTTAGAGTACCCACTAAACTTGTGTTTCTTTTTTTCAGATTTTGTGCGAGTCTTGTGGACGTAAAAAAATTGTCGGTGGTAATGTTACGGCCCTTGTCTAGGTATTGTTCTGAAAATTTCAGTACTACGTGTTCTCCGAGCGAACGGTTTGCTGGCCTCTCTTCATCTTTACCGAGATACGGTGATCCATTCAGCACATCTGTTTTCAGCATCGCACAAAAGCCAAAATTTGATGCCGTATTTGTCTGGCTTACTTGGCATGTACTGGATAAAAGGACAACGACAACTAGTGGGATATAACTGCTCGTCGACGGTCATGTTTCCGGTAGGCCTGTAGCACGCGAGGCAGAAGTCTACGAATTTTCCCCACAGATCTGAAGCAAAGCAGAATTTGTCTGCTTCTTTTCGCTTGGAACGGGTTGACCGAATGTCGAAGCGTATAAATCACATGATTTCTGAAAATCTGTTTCTTGACATTGTTTTGGGGAAACATTCTTGATCCCATAGACCATATTTATCGTGCCCCCTTGAGCCAAAAGCTCCTCGAACGTAGCATACAGCTATAAATGCTTCAAGCTCTTCCAAGCTAATAGTCCAATCGTCTACCCCCAACTTTGACCGAGCTTCTTCTTCAGTGCATTTTTTGATCATACTCAGCATTGAATTCGTAATAAACAGTTTCAATGCACTCGCGGGGGAATCATGTTCAATGTTTCTCTTAGCATATCCTGTTGAACCTGAAGTTTCTTTCAGAACGTTTTGTTTGCCTCTCCTACCTGAGGTATTGCCAGTTTCAACATAGGTCCAAGGTGTTTCTTTTAGGCTGTTCGGTAGACTTCCTGTCCAAGAGTTTTTGGTTGCTGTACGATTTCAGGTGTACCTGAAGAGTACTGGTTCAAATTGTTGGTCACTGAATCTGGAAAAAATATTTTCGTTCGTAAGTAAATGTATATTTTATTCGACTCATTCAAATTTAAAAGCTGAAATTATTTACCTTCTTCACTAGCGTCTACATCTTCAGTTTCTGCATACTGTTGGTTGTCTTGACGAGAAGATGAATGACTGCTCCGTGTACGTCTCCCTCGCGCATCCGTTGATTGTCCTGGTCCAGTCTTTTGTTTTTTTGAGGAAGGCCCTGACCTGCTTGATTCCTCTGTTGGAACACAAACATACTTTATTAGTGCGCAAAGTATGTTCATAATTGAGTGTATGTAATCCAATATATGATTTTGTGTAGTAAAATAATTGGAAATTGCAAACGTGTGTTTGATTTACCTTTATCGTTGACAGCAGCACCTCCACGTCCCCTTTTCCCCGGATTATCCACTGGGCCGTCAACACGCACATTTTTGCCCCGCCAAGATGTGCGTTGACCCTTATAGGGAGAGATATATGTCGTTACCACCGTGACAGGCTAAATTCTAAATTTAACACTAGAAACTAAATCACTCAATGTACCAAACATTTTGTGATGTCGAGATAAAAAAAGTACGGTATTTACGAGTTGAATCAGTAGGATATTCATCATCGTCGCTTGAAGAACTATTACTAGAACAGTGAAAACTTTCGTCTGAAATATCGTTGTCACTCTTTGCGCTCTCCTTATCTTCATCGTCACTCCACTTCAGACTATACAGGAGAAATATTCTTCAACTCTTGTAAAATCTCTGCCTCAGTAAGCCCCCTTCTTCGAGCCATACCAGTCACAAGCCCCGATCGGGCCGGTCAATGTGTGCTCACTCGTTGCAGTCAAAGACACTACTGCCATCGTCCCCACTGCCACGCCACGCCATCAGTTTGTACCTTACTGTTGCGCGTACGCTCAGCGATCTATTCCCCTACCGCGCGACTCACACGGGCAGAGGCAGCTTGCTGCAAAAACGCCCTTCTGCGCTCCGCTACGATTGACGTACCGGTATTTCAATGTTGCTGCGACGCATCAAAAAACAGATTCAATACACAATTCGATACTGCAACACATTTCTTTACTGCTTATACTTCGATACAACAAAATAAAAAAAGACACACATCCATATACTTGTATACTTGTGTTAGAATCATGCTGATGACTACCAGTACTATATGAAAATATATAGACTTTCCGATCGTTATACAAAGAAATGACACACTGCAATATAAATTTGCATTCCAAATTCACCTGTACTCCAAATATAAACAGTCTGGTCAAATTTGGGTAAAAACATGACCTAGGAATTCATTATTCGTAGATATAAACACTAAGGTGGCATTTGACCCCTAACGGTCGACAACATAATAACTACATTTTTTCCGGAACTGTTCAGAATAAAAATTCTAAATTAAAGGAATAAGTTCTCTAACCAAAAATATTAAAAGTCACGAGAGCACATAAACCAACAACTAATAGGACCGGTCCTACAGAAAGGCAAATCTCAAAAGGGGTCAAAGGACCCTTCCGGTCGTTCTAGTATTAAATAATACCTATAAAGCTTGACGTACTAAACAAAAATGATCAAAAAGTTGACCAGAGAAAGTAAATAATCGTAATCACCCAGTATAAATTTATTTAGTTCCTAAATTGAAAACGTGTAAATATGTGCATAAAAGTACAATTTTTATAAACGTATAAATCCACTTGTTACCAATATGTTTCTACTGATGCGGTCATCATTTTTACATTTATTCCATAGTTAACTATCGTTGATGGGAAAACAACAGTTTATATAATTCCTAAATGACGTAAATTCTATTTAGTAATAAAAAAAAGTAATAAGGATTCTGGCATTTTAAAATTTATCATAACGTGTAAAAATGCAAAAAAATGCGAAAATTTTTGACCAAAGGGCCAAACATTTTTTTTCCCAAATATCGTCTCAAATGGCCAGAAATTGATCAAAACGTGTAAAAATGAAAACAAAATTTCGAAAATTTTTTTTTTCAGAATCGTTTCAAATTGCCAGAAATGCCTTTAACACGTCTAATAAGATAAGATAAAAAACCTCGTACATTATGCGTCTTGAACCCGAGACGCTGGGACATCAACCAAACGCGCTGTCATTGCGCTACCAGAAGAATTCACGAACAAATAAAAAACTTGGTAGATATTCAATTCTAGAATGGTTCACTTAGTTGCCTATATAAAGACGTGCCGGTTTGCTACGAATACCCGTTCGTATTTATTCACTCTATAATAATCGAAATCTGGAATTCCATTTTGACTGGACAGATTTCGCTCAAAAGTTCATCATTCCGTCTACTCATGAATCCGAACCTGGGTACCAAATTTCATGACGATCGGATTATCTTTGTGGACGCTATCGCGCTGGAACACATACAGGCAGACAGACATACATTTTAAAACTTTCATGTTTGAACCTCTTTTTTTCCAACTTACGATAAAACAATTTTTAAGTATGGTAGCTCATTTTAAAAGGAAATTTAATCATCTTTAATAATACGCTGGGATCTATTTTCTATTTTACGATTATTCACATAAACTAAAGTGCTGCACTCGAAATTTCGCCGACCGATTGCAATACCTCCCAATACTTTCGTATTGTGAGGTAAAATTACTAAATTATGTATCTTACAACTAAGTATGCATTGTGAGTAGAAAGGAGGCACCTTCGGCCCCCATTTTGCTTTTTATGACGTCACCCTTGGGACACCATTGGTCGCCATTTTTTTATATGCCCACGTGAGGATCGTATTTTTTCACCTGAAAATAAAAAGATTTAATATGTTATTAATATTTATTAGGGTTGTTTTTATCAAAGGAGATTGCATAATTATTATTACACTTCTTTTAATCCCATCTACAGAGTGTGACCTTTTACCGATACGAAAAATTTATTTATGCATTGGAGGTTGTATTGTAATAAGGGGCCCTAGTCTTGTAAGACTGGAATCTGTGCGCGGACTTCGCTCCTGTCATAAAAATTGCATTCTAATACTGGGGAAGAATCAATAGATAAGACATGTAAAGATGACAAGTGTTTTCATAATAAAAAAGATGTTATTTAATCTGTTATTAATATTTATTAGGGTTGTTTTGATTTTTATCAAGGATATAAAGACCTAGTCCTTAAACGATTATGTTTAATCTTTAAGATTGCATTTAAGCGCAATTTTTTTCAATATCTGAACAAAGACATCGAAATTGTAACTTTCAGCATTATCCATATAAATGAGTAATTAAGTTAGGTACCATGCTTTAAACGATTTTCACCTTGAGAATATTTAATTATGTGTACAAGGTCTAAGCAGAAATAAAATGCATTAAATGGTTACACCTATGCATTATAGTCTGTTTTACACTTCATTGCGTACTCCCTTTAACAGTGCTTTCAATTAAAGTAAAATACTCAAGGTCGACTGCTAAATTATATGCTCATGATTTAAGTGGAAAATAAAGTTGCATTAGTACGTTAATTAATACACATATTAATTAAAAGTAAATATAAAAGTCGATTGTTAAAATTATGTGTACAAAGTCTAAGCAGAAAATAAATGCATTAAATCGTTACACATATGCTTTATAGATTGTTTTTGCATTTCGTTTTGAGCTCCTTTTAATGGCGTAAAAAATTGTTTTGGATTTTAATAACTGACAAATTCAATTTCGTGTTTTAGTATTAATAATGATTAATTGGGAATCCTCTTTATACCTCACTCATAAGTAAGTAAGAGTGTGTGTTAGTTTAGAGATGACGTTTTAAAATCAATTGCATTACTTTTAACACTCAGATTAAACTATCTAAATTTATTAATTGTTGATATGGAATATCATACTTTCTTTAAAACAGTAAAATGTATTCATAGCCATAAAGCTTATAATACAGATTACTACTCTCTATTTACATAGATGAGGGTCGCAAAGAGGTGCTACGTCTAGCAGTAAATTGTCGAAAACATTCTCAAATCCAGTTAATCAATAATCTCCCATGTTAAATATTAGTGTGAAGACATTTTCGGTAGTCAAGACCTTTGTGATGGGTGCAGTTTTCTTATGTTCAAAATTAAGAGCAGCGCAATTTAACCTATCTGGATTTTTATAGCGAACATCACTACTTCACGGTTTTCATCTTGAGCGATTATATTGTCATAGCTTATTAACAAGTAAAAACATCTAATACCCCTGATACCGCTTCATTTAGGTAAAATTTTCCGATTCGGCAAAGGCTGTTTCGGCGTCCATCACTCCAACCCCCGAACATAACCGAGATTGTAAGACAGGTGTAGGACGTCGCAACTTGTTCTCGGGTGTTTGCTCCTTGTCGTGATCGCAACTTGTTCGTGGGCCTTCGTGTATTGTCGTGGTAAAATTTGAATTTGTATTTAAGTCTCTGCAGGTTATGGCTGGAAATATGAATTTGTATTGTAATAAGGGTATAATGCTAACCTGTAAGATAGATGTAGGGCTTAGCAACTTACTTTCAGGCCGTCGACCAAAAATTTGAATTTGTTTGTGGTTGAGGGGAAATTTGAACTCGTATTATAATAAGGAGGCCTAATGTTAACCTAAAAGACAAACATAGACCTTCGCAACTTGCTTTCGGGCCTTAGTTCCTGGTCTCTTGGCGGCAATTAATCAAATCAATTAAGCAGATCAATCCCAAACAAGTCACGTTCGATCAAATCAAACAATCAGATCAATCTCAATCTATCAAATCATAACTTACAGCTTGCGAAAACTAGCTTACGGTTCAAAAATATTGATTTGACTAACTTACACTTTGCTAAAACCAACCAATCACAATTCAAAAATACCAAATTGATTTAACGTGATCATAAACAATCAGCTCTCAATTAAAAAAAATAGCAGTATGATTTAACGTACGGCGTGCAAAGGAAAGCCAATCTCACACTTATTGTAATTACCCATCTACCCGTCCTTTAGTATTAACTGCAGTATTATTAGTGCAGGTTCGAACGCCGATAGGAAAATAAGTTTATTAATAAAAATTGAAGGGAAGCTTAGCGTTTGAAAATATATTATAAACAACAATACATCATTTATTTAATTACATTTTTATCGGTCTTCTTCTTGAACCGTGATTCGTCACTATCATCATCATGGTCTTGAGACGTCCTTCTCTACCTCATCGCTCTTCTTCCTCTTCTGTGAATCATCACCATCATCTTGGATGTGAGACACATTCATCTCATCTACTAAGTTAGATTAATAAACGCACGGTTTAGGTTAGGTGAATACTCGCTCTACCGTGCGTTTATTAATCTAATCTAATATTGTACGAGTATTGACCTAACCTAACCTAAAACGTGCATTTATTAATCTGACCTAATATTGTACGTATATTGACCTAACCTAAGACGTGAGGCGGGAGTTATGCGTCGTGTACGCTCCTTGTTTCCGTAACCGCGCTCTAATATCTTCCCTATGGACATGTTTATAAATCTAAATTCGTTTTTTGGCAGAGGTATTTTCTCGTAAGACGACTGCGTAGACTGTTTCAACGACTCCCACCCCAAACTTGCCAAGGCCAGCAACGTTTTCGTTTCTCGCGCGTTTCGCTCTTTAAAGTGTAATCGTCACCGAGTGAGAATTATTATAACGTATTCTCCTGTTTATGAGCCAAAATCAGCGTACATTAGAGATTTTACTGACTGGTTAATAAACTACTACAACATAACCGTTCAAGATGATGATTGAAACGATAACGTGGATAAGATGAATCTATCGCACATCCAAGATGATGGATCTTATACTGATCTCCCATTTCCTTCATATGCCGGAACTTTAATCTTGTTAGCGAAATATGTGACATCACCACTCCAACCTTTCCTCCTTATTGTCAGCTTATTTGAATTTGAATATTGTTTAATTCCTTTTACTTGTTTTATTTTATACCATGATATTTAGTTATGTTAGTTTACGTCTATAGTAGCGCCGGGGAGAGGTTATTACTGTGAAATGCATCTGTTTCCCTATAGTGTGAAGTTCCCACTTAAAGAATGACTGGTTATAATATACGTCTGCTATATATTTTAAATGCAGGATGTCGATTCTAAAGTCAAAGCGCAGGACGCTATCAGTTATAATAATTTATCTTTCGCTTCGTAATTTATTAGTTTATTTTATTTTGCCACCATAATGTTCTTTATACGCCCCCAAATGCGGGCGTAATGTGGTCTTTATAGCACGGAAATGTCATTGTTGCTAAGCGCCATGGTTGACAGCAAACACATGACATGATATGTCACGTAAGTTGAAAGAATTATTGAAACAACAACCTTTATTAATAAAAATAATAGTAATGAAACTTACTCTTTATAAAAATTGAAAATACAGTTGGTTGGATTTGAAATTGTAACTCCAGATGAGCCAACACCAAAGCTGACAGTCCCTTCGCCGTTTTGTGGTATACTTATAGCTGCTGTACCAGTAATGTTCTGAGCAATTTTAATTTTATTTTACAGAGAATTCTCTACATATGATTCGGCTACTTTATCCGATCGCCATCCACCAACCTGCTTCAGTGCCCTTGTATCACCGCCGCTTTCTGCAAAGATCGACACCGCACTCCTGCGAAAGCAGTGCCCTGTGTACTTATGGGCATCCGGTGGATTGAGGAACTCTACTATTATCTTCGGCATTTTGCCTAAGGTGTTTTTCCCAACAGTCTGAGCACTACATTTGCCATTATGATACGACAAAAACAAGCTGTCAATTTTAGTATGTTCCGGTCGTAATGCTGCATATTTTCGGTACAAAGAGACGTAATCAACCAATCCATCGCTTGGTACAATTGTAAATTGCCTCGAAGTATAAGTTTTGGTTTTTTTGATCTTCACTAATAGCACTGATCCCTCAGTTGTTACGTCCTGTACAGCCAAATCGTGCAGTTCTTCGCGACGACATGCTCCAAAAATACCAAAGGCTGTGACAATCTATAAAACACAATAATTTTTATGAGAATTGGAAAAAAAACTAAAATCGTTATACCTTAACTAACAAGTACGTATGATCAGGCGCCTTCAACATGAATTCTTCAATTTGATGCCGTTGCAATACATAGGACTTTTAGCTTGATCACCTACAGAATTATTCTTCATGAATTCTGTGAGCATGGAAAAACGAGATATATCAACATCTTCCTTCAACTTGAACATCTTTTCAATTTAGAATATAAACACCACAGTGACGACGGCCTATAGATCTTTGACTGCAAAATAGATATTTATTGAATAGAGATAATTGACTAATGTATATATACAATCCCTTACCATTTGAGACAAGTATGCCATCACAACTTTTTCATCACATTTTGTGGACACATTTTAAAACTTTTCGTACTCTTTTATGTATAAATGTTTCGATTTACTTGAATTATTTTTGCCTGGCTCAAATTCATCTAAAATTTCTTGTGAATAAGTTTTGCGTTTTCACCTTCCATTTTAGAATGCAAATTATTTACAAACAAACAGTACCTTAGCAACAATTTAGCAATATCACAGTATCTTAGTAACAACAAATTAGCCTACTGTCGACTTTATTTCACTGCATTTGCATTTAAAAACTTGCCGAAAATACTGAATCTTTTAAAATTTTGTTCCAGTTTCATGGCGCAAAATAAAATAAAACATTATGTACCACGGCATAATTGTAGATTATGGCTCAGAATATAAAGCCTCCGCTTCGCGTCGGGCTTTCAACATTCCCTCGAGCCATAATCTTCTGATTATGCCCTTAATACATAAATATCTATTCCACTGCATTTGTAAACAACTGTTTTTTTCAAAACTATTATTAATATTCACTATTACGAGGTAAGTTGATAATGCAAAATGTATTTTCAATTGATTGAATGCATTTATTTATTTTGCAGCAAATAATGATGTCATTAAAAGGTAAATCTTTGAAAAGTCAAACTCAAGTAATGTTAATGAATATACTGCATTATTTCGAGTTGGAACGCGATAACGGGGGGCCAAGTTTACCTGTAACTTACATTATCCAGGTACGCTAATAATTTTTACTCTTTAAATTTATATTTATGTAATATTATGTTGCAGCGAACTGCTCTCGCATGCGTCATTTCCGAGAAAACCGTAACTCGGACAAAGGCAAGAATGGCTCTCGCTTTAGAATCTGGGAAATCGGCTCCGGATTCACCGCAAAAACATAGGCTGCGTTTGAAGTCGAAGTCAGGATGTCGACGAATACGTGAAAGACGTTTTGAAACGAAAAATTTACACCATGTACGCAACTGGTAAATAATTCAGAAATTATTGTTGAAATGGAGTTAATCACTGTTTAATTTTAGACTCACATATTACTATCGAAAAACTCCAAACTAAACTTAAAGCAGATAAAATATTTACCTTCAGTAAAACGAGTTTGAAACAATTGTTACACAAAATTGGTTTTGAATTCAAAGTTGACTATGGAAGAAGGCGTTTAATGGAGCAGGTCTTGTCTTTTTGGATGAGATGTGGATTTTTAGTCGAGAAAGCGTTCGAAAATCATGGCATGATAATGATTTGAAAAGCACAAAAAACAAACCGCTAGGAGAAGGGAAACGGTAATTAAAATATAGGTATTTGTTATGAACGAATAAGTTCAAAGGTAAATATATAATTAAAAATTATTATTAATTTTATTAAATACATAAATAAAAAGCATACCTCGAGTAGGATTTGAACCTACGACCTGCTAGAGTACCGCGCTAACCAACTGCACCATCATCTTACTCGAGGTAAACTTTTTATTTGTGTATTTAATAAAATTTGGTAATTAAAATAGTCCGATTTGTTAAACATATTTTTAACCGAATAAATTTTAGTTTTATCGTACTGACTGCTGACAACAAGGATGGTTTTATACCTAATTCATCATTGATACTTTCCAGTAAAAGTAAGACAACAGACTACCACGATAATATGAACGCTGATTTATTTTAAAAATGGTTTCAAGAACAGCTTTTACCAAATTTAGAAAAACCAAGTTTGATAATTCTTGACAATGCCAGTTGTCATTCTACATTAGTAGAAAAATTACCTTCAAGTAGTTGGAAGAAAGAAGATCTTCAATTTTTAAGAAAACACAATATTCCTCATACGAATGATTTGCTGAAAGTGGAATTATTACAAATTGCCAAGGATTTACAAATTACAAGTTCCAAAAATATATGCAATTGATGAAATCGCTCATCAATGAGGACATCAAATTTTACGTTTACCTTCGTATCACTGCCAATTCAACCCTATCGAGTTAATATGGGCAAATTGTAAACCGTATTACAACAAAAACGTTGGAAGGCAGGGCTTCAGGGACGAGAATGTTTTATCCCTATGGAAGGATTCATTAAACCAAGTAACTGGAGAACTGTGGCAAAAGTGTATTTTACATGCTGAAAAGGGAATGAGCCAGTGGTGGGACGTTAAAAAAAGAGCCGAGGAAATGGTAAAAACCTCTTGTAATCAATGTCGGAGAGTCGAGTGAAGATGATAGTGAAAGTGAATGTGATGACTTTTAATTATCAAATGTCCAATATTTGAATTTAATGTAAAAATTAGAATCTTAGTTTCTTTATAGCATTACAAAGAATTATTATATTTAATATATACCTCCGTAGCTGTACTTAGGTTTACTTTCGTTTTATATATGTTTTATATATGTGTATATATATATATATATATATATATATATATATATATATATATATCTATGATATATTGACAAACTGTAAACAGAGATTTTTAAAATCTGTTATATTATTAACTAATAATAAATCTCGTTTTTAACATTCAATACAGTGTATTTACTTATGACAAATCAGTATTTATAAGTGGCTTCGATAACCAAATTACAGTCTTGACTCTTTTGACGCAGTGAGATCTGTCGGCTAAAAACGATCCTCCGCAATTAACCAAACTTTTAGCACTTCATTCGGGCACTGCCTACTACTAGCTAACTAGTTTCTTAATGAAAATTATTGATATAATTAATTTGTAAAACAGATCCAAAACGAAATTTTGTTGACCCGGTCTCAGTTCTGCTGATCGTTTACAGTTGTGCAATATATTTTTATCATATGACTACCCACACTCGGTGGACTTTACATGCCAGAATAAGTGCGAACAGACCTTAAACGAAATTCGACTTTATTTATATGAGTGGATGGGGATTTTTAAGCCCTTTAGGATGCTAAATCCCTTAGATATTCGAACAATAATTTTGTTTAAATTTGACAGCGCGGCTTAAATTTGAAGATAACCTAGAAACATTGACAATGTTTTGTTGGTAATCAACATTACTAACTATATGAACTAATAACGATATACGTTTTTAAAATCTTAAACCATGCTTTTCTAAAAGATGAGTCATAAGACATCTGTCGCCGGCTCGATTATAGCTACGTCTAATTGTTAATGTAATTTCAGTTTTATTATTGTCCTGTTAATGGACGTTATATCTGTTGGACATTAAAGTTTATATTATTATTGTAATTGAACTAGTCCATACAGCGACAATTTTTAACAAATGAAAATTTTTAGTTTATTATATTTTTCAGGTATCGCATAGAAAACTAATTAATTGTAATATTAGTTAAATTAAAGGTGCCTATCTACTTCATAATTTGAAAATTTGTGATATTTCGAATTTTTGTGTAAAATGGGTGTGTTCGTGCAATAGTGCTCTGAATACGATACGTACTCAAAGTTCTGTAGAAAATTTTTGTGATGGTAACAATTCAAAATAAAGCCATTTTATTGGTTTTAAAGTAAAAGTGTGAAATTTTCAATGGACACATTTCTAATGCATTTCTCCCAATCATTTAAAATAATCTTTTCCGTGTGCAAGAACCAAAATCTTTCCACACTGTATGTGAATATCTGTATAAAGCCTCAAGTCATAATTGCTGAACCCTATCTTTCGATGGAGCTTCCGAACTTATTTGCTTATCACCCGAAAAATCTGAATCCATAGGCCTATCTGAATCTGAATCGGATCCTCCTAGTGCTACAATAATAGGTGAGATATTTTCCAATCATATGAAATATTATTTTCCGTGTGCGGTCAACAATTTTGCCACATTGTAGGAGAACATTTTGATAAAGCCTCAAACCGTAATTTTTGAACCCTATATTTCGTTGAAGGTTCAGAACTTATTTGCTTATTGTAATAAGTTTTACAAAAAATCTATGTGATTTGAATAGGACTATATTGATAATGGTAAGGAGGCAATCGTAAAATTTCGTACCCATGGTTAATCAAAATTTTATCTACCGTATATTTTTTCCCTATAGACCTTAAGGATTGAATTTTGTTCCTTATTTGCTTTTTTTTAATTTTGCCCTCAATTTGGTCCCCGTGCATAACCAACCGTTCCTGCAGCTGACCTTTCTTACTAGAAAATGATTGTGGCTTGTCTAACTGCGCTGAATCATACGGTGCGTTATCCATAACCACCACACACTTTCCGGTAGTTTGGAAAGCGCAGAAATCAGCTGCTTAATCACGCAATTTTGAAGCCGATCTCCATTCATAGTTTTATTGTAATCCCGATCTTCGTTCCCCTACTCGAGTAAATAGTCGCAGTTTTAAAAATCCTAAATTACACCACGCAAGTAAAATGGTATATCTTTTACCTGCTCTTTTAATTTTGGGTGGATTACTTTCGATATTAAAATCGTACACCCTTCTTCTTCTTCTTTCTTATATGTAAGCAATTTGCTTGTTTTTCTTCGTCTCTTTGCTTGGTTTCAGTCTATTGTGAGTTAGTCACTCCATCGTTCACGGGGTCTGCCGATGCTCCTACGTCCTAGTGGTGATTCATCCCTCGTGATCTTTACTACTCTGCCGTCGGTCGTGCGGTTGATGTGTTCATTCCATTCTCTTTTTCTTTGTAATACTCAATCATTGATGTCACCGATTTTTCACCTTCTCCTGATATCCTCGATCCTTTTTCGGTCCGTAAGTGTCCTACCAGCTATTTCGCGCACCACTTTCATCTCTGTTGTTTCCAGTATTTGTTTTGTTTTCGAGGTTTCTGACCTGGTTTCTGCGGTGTATGGTAGTATGGGTCTGATTGCTGTTTTATAGATGCTGGTTTAACTTCGATTCCTATATGTTTATTGCTCCATATGGTTAATACATGCGGCTGTTCTTGCTGCTTTTCCTTGGTTTGTTCGTATTCTAGGTGCTTCAGTAGCTGCTTCGTTCATATTTCGCTTTAGTTTCTTTGTTGTTAATGTTATCTTTTTCATCTAATGGTTTTCTATTTTTTCCCTAAGCGAACTTTGGTATAATTCCTTAGTGGATTCATCTCACAATGATTCTACGTTTATTTTGTCTTCCGGTGTGCTAGATCTTGTATTTTTGTTAGGTTTTATTTTCATTTTGATTTTTCCAAGGAGTAATTTGTGTTCGCTACCGATGTTACCAGCGAAAGGCTCGTATGTCCAATATCTGAGGTGTTTGTAAGCATCTGTTGGTTATTATATAATCGATCATTGATTGTTGTCCTCGAGTGCTCTGAAAGTATATTTGTACTGTGGTTTGTGGTCGAAAAAGGTGTTATAAATTCAGAGTTCATTAATTGCACATATGCTGATTAGGAGTTCTCCATTGTAGTTCAATACATCTTCGATAAATCGTTGTTTAATTCCGTTTAAAGCTACGTTGCCAATACGACCATTGGAATCTCCTAGCATTATCATTGGTCGTTCAACCAACGATGGATATAACCATTTTGATAAATGCACGGTTCGTCTGACACCTTGGCATGAACTTTGCAATTGCAGAAATTTGCTCAAAAACTTAATTTTGGCTACAAGGACGTGTTTCATTACACATAAAATGTTCTGTCCATTTACATGTTTATGTTTGTAACACATTGATTTCAAAATTCTAAATAATGTCGTTCGAACCTCATTAAAATCGAAATCTGCTTTAACATGACAATACATTTTGTCCAAAGTAAAATATTCATTTTTCAAATTAGTCGTTGCAGATATTTTCGAAAGGGAAATCCTAATCCTTGATCATCATATATGCATTAGGCAACACGGTACTATTAATTTTGACAGGACGGCGCCAAATTGACTTCTTGTCATTTTGACAAATGGGAATACCACTACAGAAAAAATACCATGGTCTGCCCTAATGCAAAATAAAATGAAACGGAATATAACTACGCGAAGACACTATTAGTATTATATACCTTCAAAAAAAACCATGATACCTTTTGCTTCGCCCTCGGGGTTTAAATTACACCAAAATCGTGCACTTCTGTCTCCTGATTTATAATTACTATTTTAGATGATTATACATATAATATGCAACTGGTGATAAAATCGTCCCAAGAAACGTTTTTAGAAAGTCTTGTTTGTAATAATTTAAAAACAGGAATTCAAGAATTAGCATTTCGTTATAAAGTTAATAACAGATTATCATTAACCCTTAGATACATCGAACTTTGAAACTGCATTTATGCAAATATCAAGAAACTTAGTACAAATAAATATAGCGAACCATTTTTTTTTTATTAGATATATTAAAGGAAATAATTTATGCATGCGGAAATTGTTCCATGTTTATTTCCATAAAAGTCGGATGATTGAAACTATTAAACTCGGATAGTAGTTCAACTCGACACGCAAGTAAAACAGCACAAACTGATTTATATAAATTGTATATATTATTTTTTTTAGATAAAGAGAACCCACTAAATTGATCATTTTAATCTCGAAATCGAAGTTTAACTAAAACCTCTAATCCCCACACATAGGTATATACAGGATGCGGCATTAGTGCGCCGAACTACGATATGTCCATTATCAAAAAAAGTTATTTACAAAAATTATAGGCAACTTCAAATTTCACATTATAAAATTATTTTCGTATTTACAGGGTGTTACATATTTTATTTTCGTATTTACAGGGTGTTACATATTACCAGGGTGAACCAAACATACTTTTTTTTAAATGGGACACCCAATATTCATTTCAAATTTAGATTAAGCTCATCTCCCCCATACTTCCAATATAGGGTTTCATTACGTTATACAGGGTATTTCTTAAGTTATGGTCAATTTCTATTATAGCAAGTTAACCGTGAACAAATGACAGATAGATATAATTGTTTATTAGCACAAAAACTTTACAAAAAGAGATACCCCCCACGAAGACAAGCCGAGAAAACAACGTTGGAAAGATTAGTAGATCGTTTTAATCATACGGGTTCAGTAGTTTATAAAAAAACGGAAACGACAAAACCTGTACTTAACGAGGAAAATGAATTTAACGTGATGCTTGAAGTTACGCATAATCCACACGTGACATCTCGCGGTCAGCATGATATTAGTGACAGGTCCGTCCGAAGAATACTGCGTAAAAATAAGATGCATCCATACCATATCCAGTTGCAGCAAGAGTTACTCGAAGATGACTATCCCAGAAGGGTTGCTTTTTGTGAATGGGCTCAACAACAAATCCACAATCAGACGGATTTCTTTGATTTTGTCCTCTTTGGAGACGAAGCCACGTTTCATAAAAATGGAACTGTGAATAGACACAATTTCCATTATTATTCGACCATTAATCCCCATCTTATAGCAACTCATAGTCAAAGTCAAAGTCTTTGAATGTTTGGGGTGATATAGTTGGAGATCACGTAATTGGACCACATTTTTTCGATGGCACAGTGAATGGTCAGGTTTATTTGAACTTTTTAGAAATCATTTACCATTACTGTTGGAAAACGTTCTTCTTAACATTCGTCAAAGAATTTGGTTGTTACACGATGGAGCTAAGGTACATCACACTGGATTAATTCATAATCATCTTTATACCCATTTTTCTGGAAGATGGGTGGGAAGAGGAGGACTCATTTCATAGTCAGCTCGTTCACTAGAGTTAAGTAAAATTGACTTCTTCAAGTGGGGTTATGTCAAAATCGTGTGTATCAAATACCTCCAACCACACAAGATGATATGAAAAATAGAATACGAAAAGCATTCCAGAGTAATGTAGAAATGTTAAGAAATGTCTGTCGAGAATTTAAAGATCGACTGCAATGCTGTATTGATGTTTTCGGTGGACATTTTGAACATTTATTATGAAATTAATTAATTTTATAAGAATTTTGTCTTAATAACCGATGTTTTTTTGAATTTTTTATGATAATTTGTCACACTTTTATTTGTTCACGGCTAACTTGTTATAATAGAAATTTACAAAAAAAATCTCTTTCTGTTATTGAATTGAAAACATCTCAGAAATTAACGATTTTAGCTATAGGGAGTGCTTAATAAAAAAGAAAGAACATAAAGTGTATTTTCACTGTTTAAAATAAAATACAGGGTGATTCGTTTGAAAAAATTGACAAAATCATAAGTTCGGGTTTTGAATCGCTCTATATCCAACTGGTGCAATAATAAAGAAATAGCACTTTCTCGTAACGTTGTACCAATGTCAAAAAGTTATGCCTGGAAAAAATTATTGTTAGGTTGTTCTGTCTAGGGTATATAGGACGTTGAAATGAGAATGATTTTCGTGTACAATTAACTATAACTTTTGAAATATCCTGTATAACGTAATAAAACCCTATATTGGAAGTATGGGGGAGGTGAGTTAATCTAAATTTGAAATAATATATAGGGTGTCCCATTTAAAACAAGTATGTTTAGTTCACCCTGGTAATATTTAACACCCTGTAAATACGAAAATGATTTTATAATGTGAAGTTTGAAGTTGCCTATAATTTTTGTAAATAACTTTTTTTGATTTCTCCTTTAATAACGGATAAATCGTACTTCGACACACTAATGCCGCACCCTGTGTATACACAGAGTACCAGCAATAATTCTAGATAAGACTCGTTTTGGGTTGGTATTCTTTACGTAAATTTAGATTCCGGTGCATTTTGGTACGCCCTTTTCCAAATTTCACTAAAATTGCTTCACGCCTTTCTCGGTATATCGATAACCCCCTTCCACTTTTATTACATAATAGATAACGTAAAAACATTCTCAATACTCAAAAACCTACTATATACCAAATTTCATTAAAATTGGTTCTCCTCTTTCATGGTATATGAATCATCCCCGGGGCCGGGCAGGTGTATTGGGCGTCAAATAATTCTATATAAATGTTCGCCAGTTGTAGATGAGATACGTAAGGATAGTATTGTTGCAATCCGAGCTGTCTCATTATTCTTACTATGAAAGTAACAAGTTCAGTCACCTCACTTTAAAAACTTATTTTACAAAATTGTGAGGCGGACTTTGATCAAATTCTTTCGACTTGACAATCGATAAAGGAAGCTAATAGATTTTTTGTACAGAATGGTACTATTAAGCGTATGATTTTTCAACTCGCTTGACTTTTGCCCTCTATAAATATTTTATTTGCAATCCGAAATTAATCAAATTTGGTATCTCAATAGCTTCTAAAAATATTACGATTTAAAAATAACAATTTTTTTCATTTGATTAATTAGCCCAAAAAGCGAAACATAACAAGTTTTTACGTATTGCAGTAAACACAAAATACGGAGTTAGTTATTTTTTCTAGGTTAGAGAGAAAGGAGAGCGGTCATTTCCCTTAAGAATGACCCAACGATCAAAGTTCTCCCGGCAGACAAAGAAAATGCGACTGTGGTAATGGATATGGACACTTACAACAGTAAGGTCCAAGAACTACTAGACGGGGGCGAGTACAAACAAATACCAAAAGACCCCACACCATCAATCGAAAGACGGATATACCTTACGCTGGCAAAACATAAGGGGGGGGGGGGGAGTTCTCCGATTACCAGAGAACTAGACTTACCCCACACTACAGCAAACCTCCGCATCTGTACGGCCTACCAAAGATCCACAACGAAGGAATTCCTCTGAGACCAATTGTGAGCTCGAGAAATTCACCTTGTCACCCATTAGCACACTATCTGCTAGGTATCATCACACCCTTATCGGGAAAAACCGAATCTATGGTCAAGAATACGCAGCACTTCGTGGAAACCATCAGAAACTTCCAACCAAACCACGAAGAAATACTGGTAAGCTTCGACATTGTGAGTCTATTCACAGATGTGCCTACCGATAAGGCACTAACTATCATAAGGGACAAGCTGGAAAAGGATGAAACGTTAGACGAACGCACGCAACTCTCGGTAAACACAATAATGGAACTTCTGACAATATGCATTAGAACTACATATTTCCTGTTAGAAGACAAATTCTACCAACCAGAGTTTGGATGGCTATGGGTTCTCCACTACCACCCATAGTGAGCATATATATATATATATATATATATATATATATATATATATATATATATATGGAAGACTTTGAAAACCAAGCGATATCCGAATTCACAGAGAAACCAAGGATATGGCTTAGATACGTGGACGATACCTTCGTAGTTTGGCAACACGGCAAGCATAAGCTAGATGAATTCCTAGATCATCTAAATAGCCGCGCACCTACCATCAAATTCACAATGGAATTGAGTCGGAACAAAACTGCCATTCCTGGATGTACTTGTACACAGGAATGACAACACTTTCACGACAAGTGTATACAGGAAACCTACCCACACGGGAGGTACCTACACTACAACTCCAATCACCACAAAAACGTGAAGTTAGGCATAGCAAAATGCTTGTACGATAGAGCAAAAACAATATGCTCAAAACAAGAGGACCTGAACAGAGAAAAAGAAAATATCGCTAGAACACTCAAAGAAAATGGCTACCCCGATCTAACACCTAACCTAAACAGGGAAAGGGTAACCGAAAAAGAAGAACCTAAATATACAGCGATAATACCATATATACAAGGTACCTCAGACAAAATACGAAGGATAGGCAGCAAATACAAGATACACACTGCCTTCAAATCGACCAGAACGCTCAGGGGAATACTAACCAAAACCAAACCATACAATGAAGATCAGAACTCCAAGAACTGTGTATACAACTTACCATGCGAATGCGGCAGAGCATACATAGGAGAGAGCAGTAGACCACTCAAAGTGAGAACTCAGGAACACAAGAACAACGTCCGCAAGGGCGAAACAGAAAATCAAGAATCGCTGAACATGTCTGGAACGAAGACCATCGCATTCAATGGGATAACATACAGATAGTGGCAAAGGACGAGAATACAACTCGTCGGAAACTCAAAGCAGCCACATTCATCGCACTAGCAGAAAATCCAATAAGCCAAGCTAGTGTAGAAATGAAACCCATATGGATTCCAATAATGCGCAAATAGCTTAAGGGCAATACACCTGCGCAAGAGGTTACGGCGCAACATGCGCAATAAACTTCTGCGCAACCACGAAAAAATAATATATATATATATATATATATATATATATATATATATATATATATATATATATATATATATATATATAAGTTCTAACAAATATATATTGGATTACTCAGTGGCTCAGCGGTAAAGGTGTCAGACTAGTAAGTGAAAGGTACCAAGTTCGAATCTGAGAGTAGTCAAGTGCTTGAGAAAAATTAGATATAACATATGAATTCGACTCAAGTGCGAAAACAGTCCTTCTCAGGACTAAGCCTGATGACAGAAGCAGAGTCCGCTTCCGAAACGTCGCGCTCAAAAAGCATAAACTGTGGAAATAGGCCGATCAACTCCACTAATAGAAAATACGTTTAAGTCCAGTCAGGTTACGATTTTCCCGCGAAATTTGGAGTACTGAGCTGAAGTTTGCACAGACCTTTATTTTGTTATTATAAAGTTGGGTATAAACTCCAGCCAAAAAATCACTGGATCATTTTAAGATATCAGAGGTTAAAGGTCACGATTTTGAGTCTTTTGAGAATTACTCGCTATTATAAATGTTGTTGCTAATAAAATTCACTACGAGATTGATAACTTGAATTTTTTTTTTCACTACGACATGATTATTATTGAAATTATAAAATAAAGTAGTTACTTATTAGTCCTCTTCTTCGCCCCCACTCGCTACGTCTCTTTCGCTCTCTTCTTGTAACGATTTGTCTCGTTCTGCTGCATCGTCGCCGTGGGTCTCTGCTGTCGTCGAAGAACATCTTCAACTTCGCACACTTCATCGTCGAATTCTGCTTGTAATGTGGGCAAAGAGTTGAGACACGCAAGGCCCTGGCATTGACCACAAATTGCGATATATTTTAACCCGACCTTACTATAGCTACACTTTGCACCACACCCCTTCTTGCAATTACAAAGAATTGCGTTTAACAGTTCCTCTGGTACTGGAGGCATGATCTCGTTCTCCAATTGCTCCATTGAACGGGTCCTAACTTTTCCCCAAGTCAAGTTTGTACCTGAAAGTAAACTGGGTTTAGGTTCTAGAACTTTTTTTTCTTAACCAAGTCTTTACCTAGCTGGTAGTAAATTTGATGAATGTGCTGCCGAACTGCTTCACTGGCAGGCGACAGCGACGCCAGATGAACCGGTCTATTGGATCTTATCGATTTTATAAAATGTGTATATATCTAAGACATAATTATATCAAATCGTGATAATGTTATTATTAATCCTTACCGGCAATTATCGATGCTTTTGTTCCAATTTTGGAACATTGTACACCGCCAGGAGAAAATTTATTCCGCTTTCAAATAATTTGTCTGAGGTGCAGGTTTTATCTTGGAACATTTCAGCCATGATATGTAATGCAGGTTTTTTTTCAAACGTCTTAAAAGCTTGAACTTTGCCTTTGCGGAACATCGCAGATGTGGTATCGCATCCACTAAAAGTGTGCAAGAAAAGAATGTGTTGTTTGCAACCAGTAAACTTGTCCAAACTATTGGAAGAATGCAGCCTAGTTTCTACATCCCCTTCTCCAATTTTGGTATACTCAGATTATATTAGGTTATGATTTAGACCATGCTGCTTTTTGTATTTTGCATAAATTTCTGATTGGTCGAACTACTGCGCATCTTTAGGATTGCTACACTTCGTTTATTTACATCATGACTATAATCGGTAAAAGTGAATTAACCGCCTTGCGCCGCGTTATTGCAGAAATTGAGCGCTTGCTTCCCCATCTCTGCGTTATATCAGAAACGGCTAATCGCACACGAAAAAAAATCAAGTTATAGTCTGTAGATTTGCCGGTGTATTACCATTTTCCTTAAAAATATCGGGGAATGCTTCAGTTACAGATGATGCTGTCTTCGTTTTAAGAACCCTTGCCCAGGTCCTCTTGCTAAACACATCAATTAGTATGTAGTTGTATCCACTACTGTGTTTACTTAAAGTTCGCATATCGCAAAGATCCGATTGCCACAGTTCGTAAATGTTGCTCACAATATATTTAATTCGCGGATTTTTTTTTCTGACAGGTTTATGAACCGTATAAGCCTCCTGACCCTGCAGCCATTTTTTCACTTACCATATCTACCCTTTACAGCATTAACTAAAGGTGTTATACCCGCAAACCCTGCCGGATGCTCTGGATCATAGTATACAGCATCCATGTTATGTTCTCCACGTATCTCAATCTAGTGAAGGTCTTCTTCTTCGAAAGGATCTACACGGGGTTTCCCTCTATTCACTATCGGCATCGTAATTCTCACCTATAGTTGTGAGGCTCGGTTCAATGTTCATGTCTTCGAGTATTTCCGGTAAACTCTCGTGGTATATGTATTTCTTTAATATACGTCGCAAACTGTCGCCAGCCGTGCGGGTGTGTAGTTTTTCGCTGTCTTAACGTTTCATGAACCAGATCGATAATGTTAGAATGAGCGATGATCTCACCTTTTATTGTGACAGTGTTGATACTATCTCGTCGTCTGTCAGACCTTTGCGTTTTGGCGAATCCCTAATATCATCTTCATCATACACTAGCGGGTTGACGTAACTGATTAGAAAAATGTAGATATCTTTGAAGAACCTGATTGTACTGCTCCCATTTGTCATGGTCGGTCATTTTGGTTTTTAATACTTTATCCATGTCGTTACCCAACTGCGTTAATATGTTGTTTTGCGTGACATCTGGGGCTTTCAGATGCTGTACAAAATCCATAAGTAGAATAATCATTTTCTTCAGATCGTGGTCCATAGTTATTGAAACAAATTACCTAGAATTCCGACAAGTAATGGTCCTAACAGGAGTGGTAGAAATGCGCCGCCATCCTGTACGAGAAACTGTTTCTTCTTTTTTATAGATTCACCTCTCTGTGCTAGCCGCCTTAAAGTGTGCTTATGTTGAGAGAGTGCCTGCTTCTGATGAGCTGACAGAGGTACATGATCTTTTAAAGTGTTATGTGCACACTCGCAAATGCATTTCACCTGCTTACTATCCAGACATTTCAATAAAGCGAGACGCTGACCTTTACTTAATTTGGCTAATGCGTGCAGGATATCGGTGTTTTGGATTAAAGCGTCAACCATCATATATGATGTAATCTTTATGACTGTGAGGCTTAAACCCTTTTTGCGCTATATACACTCGGCAAACACCTTGAGGCCCGAATATGTTTGTCCTATACCGTAGCACATCCGGTGTGTTCTGTTTTAAATCGAACAATAAATATCCGTGCGGATTAGAAGTAGCATCTTGGTACGCAGCCTCTAAAAATTTAGCGTTGTCAGGTGAAATCTGCCTTGCTAAATGCTGTATCTGTGCCCTGTCACGTGGTTCTTAAACAAGATTATGTAATGAGCGTTGAGAGAGATATCTCACTGTCCACGTCCTTGAAGAAATATGTTTTTCGTTAAGAAAAACACGCTTAGATTTCTATGATGACAACCCTTTGTAAAAATATCAACCACCGAACCCTTAGTCTCACGCATTAGATCGTCAATTATTATTAAATCCAGTTTTTTACCGTCAAACTTTTCCATATCAGATAATCCTTTCTGAAAATCCACTGAGAGATCTCTCTTGATTTTTTAGAAAATCAACGATAAAATACGATTTCCCACAACCAGATGGCCTCGCTACTGTTGCAGAAAAGAGATGCTTAAACTGACCGTCCATCTCGAAACGCTAATCGATACTAAAGAGTAATCCGTTAGCATCACAACTTAAATACTAGATGAAAAAAATTTGCAATCACAGGTATATTCTACTCTGTTTCATCTTTTAACACCAAGATAACCCTATTTTGTTGCTGTCTTGTAAATACTTACTAAAACCAACACTCTCATCGTGCATTAACAACTATAGTTTGATGTATATCTAATTATAATGTCTAAGGGACTACGATAAGAGGGCGCAGTCCTAACACCGGTTCTTATAGCTGTCTTACAAGTTAGCATTAGAGCCCCCTTATTTCAAATTTCCCGCCGTAACGATTGTAGAGCCTTAAGCCTCCAATCAGAGCTCAGAAGCTGGGTGGGGCTAAGAACCAATCAGGAACTAATCAGATGAAAGGGCTGTCCTTAGAACCGCCATTCAAACATTGTATGTGCACGCATTTGCCTAAAAAAATGGCCGACAAAAATGCGCCTCCCACGTGGGCGTAAACAAAAAGTAGCGGGGAAAGTGTCCCAGGGGGCGGGGCTTGTGTCGTAAAAAAAGTGGAGGGGATGGTGGTTCCTTTCTACTCGCGTATGTTCAAGATATTCATAAATATTATATTCTTTTGATTGTGTTTTGAACGTGTCAATATTTAAATCTCCAGTAAAAACTGTTAAATGATCAACTTGTAATCTTAATTCACACATAATAGTTTCTAATTGATTGATAGCTGTCGTACAGGTATGTGGTGGAATGTAAATGACATCAAATGTTACATTTCGTTTAGTAACCGATATTTTTAACCACAGTTGTTCTATTTTAAAATCTTCGTTGAGTGGTTCAATGACTTTGAATTTGATATTAGATTTAATACACCAGCAAAATCCGCATCCCTGGAGCTTCTATCCCGACGAATTAGTGTGTAGTTTGGCAAATGAAACAAATTATCAGGCAAGTTTGCAGATAGCCAAGTTTTCGTAATAGCAATTAATTCAAAATTTTTGTGAATTATGTAAAACTATAAAATTCAAGAAAATAAGAATTTAGTGACCTTATATTAATATGACATAGACTAAGACATTGATCAGGTATTTTTTTGCAGTGTTGACTTAGTTTTTTTGTAGAGTTAACATTTATAATTTGAGGTATACCCAGGGGCGCGCCGCCCACGTGTCGAATGTGTCAGCGAATACAGGCGCCAGGAGGCCAAAGGCGCCTTAAAAATGAATATAAATTCAAAATTCGTTATAGGTTGCGATTAAAATAATTCAATATCGCCTTATTTTAATATAACTTATTTATGATCTCAGTAATTATTCTTGTTCTAACATGAATAGTTCGTATAGTCGTGTTAATATCATGTATACAGTGGACTATTCATATTAAATCGCCGATGGATATATAGCCGCGGGGGCGCGGACGCGCGGGCGACGCGGCGGCGGAAATTTGTCCACGCACGAATTTACAAAATGAAGCGCAAGCGTTCTAACCCGTTTAGTCTTGTTAAAACATGCATTACTTGAAATCGTCTATGATTGAACAAATATATTATTTGCTTCATTCTCCTTCAGCAAGCAGTACTGCACTAGTGTAGAATTTATGTACCTTGTATTTTTAAAATATTTGTGAGTGAACGTGAATTTAAGAATATCAAGAACATTAAAGATTAAAGGTAAGCTATTTTGCATTTAAAATAAACATACATACATAACAATACGCATTTCCCAATAGGGGTAGCGATCATGTTACTTCATACTTTCCTATAATTAAAGCAAATAACGCAAACAAGACTTTTGGTAATAGAATAATTGCATTTATAATTTATTGAATATATTTATTTAGATGTCTCAAGAAAGAAAGAAAAAGAAACTCTCAGGACATCAAAATTTAATTAATAAAAAAAGACGCCAAGAAGAACAAGAGAAAAATGCTTCAAGATTAACACAGTATTTTACGAAACAAAGACCAGAACTGACCAAGATTATCCGCCAGATTCAATTCAGGAATCAGTACCCGGTTGCAGTGTAGATGAATTCAAAATACAAAGTCAGCCAGGACCAACTCCCAGTGAAGATAATCAAATCGTTGAAGAAATTACCCCTGTTTTTGGGTGTGAGGACTATACTGAAGAGACAGGTACAGATACAATAAATAAATGTGCATTTGATGACCCAGGGTTTTGGCCGGAACCAATATCTCACATATCTAGGCAAGCTATTATAAAAATGGGTCCTAAACAAATAAAAAACTTTAATTTTCCTCGCGATTTGTTGGGTCGAAAATTTTATGAAAGTTACTATAAGAGAAACTTAAAAAATGGTGAAGAATGTAATAGAAATTGGTTGATTTACTCAATTACGAAAAATAATGTTTATTGCTTTTGTTGTAAACTTTTCGAACCTTCTCAGCAAAATAGATTTATTCAGGGATTTAAGACTGGCATCATATAGCAATGTACCTGAACCGCCATGAAAAACTTCCACTCACTTTACTAACTACAAAAATGGACAGAGTTGCTTCTATCGTTCAAAAATAAAACTACTGTTGATTATTTACAGCAAACAATATTAGACATTGAAAGTAAACGATGGTATGAAGTAATAAAGCGAATAATTTATGTAATTCAATTTTATGTAAACAAAATTTAGCACTTCGAGGCAAAAGCAATAATCTTTACAATCGCAACAATGGTAATTTTTAAAATGTATTGAAATGCTAGAAAAGTTTGATCCTATTATATCGGAACACACACGACGTATAAATAGCGATTCTGAATTTCACAAAATGCCAACATATCTAGGAGACAAAATCCAAAATGAAATACTTTCCTTAATGGCTTTTAATATTAAAAATCATATTATAAATTTATGTCGACAAAATAAATATTTTTCAATAATATTAGATTGCACTCCGGATGTTTCCCATATTGAGCAAATAAGTGTAATAATTCGATTCTTTCATTTCAATTTAGCATTAGGATCGACTGAAATACATGAACATTTTTTAGCATTTTATCCAATTTTAGATGTTACAGGGGCTGGATTAACAACATTTCTTATTGATCTATTAAGAACATTAAATTTAGATATAAATAATATAAGAGGCCAAGGCTATGATAATGGCTCTAACATGCGCGGCAAAAATAGTGGCCTACAAAAAAGAATTTTAGATTTGAACCCGCGAGCTTTTTATGTTCCTTGTGCGAATCACAGCCTGAATCTAATTGTAAATGATGCCGCTAATATCAACCATGAAACAATAAATTTTTTTAATATAATACAAGAATTATAGAAATTTTTCACAGCGTCTACTAATCGATGGAATATCTTAATCAAGCATGTTACTAATTTAACTTTAAAGCCCTTATCCGAAACACGCTGGTCAAGTAGAATTAATGCCATAAAGCCTCTGTATAAATATTTACCAGAAGTTTTTGATGCATTATTTGAAATTTGCAATGACCACACAAGAGTCGACATTTACATTTATTTGCTCCGTTAAAGTGTGGTATGATATTTTAAATCAAGTAAAGTACTTTTGTGAGTAAAATGCTTCAATCTCAAATTACAAATTTGCAACTTGCTTTGGATGCATTAAACAAACTAAATACATTTTTAACTAATTATCGATCTGATGCTAGTTTTGCAGAAATTGTTGAAAGTTCCAAATTAATTGCAGAAAAGTTTGACATAGAAACTGAATTTCGTAGTGCGAGGCCATTAAGACGACGTAAAAAATCTACTCAATTTGATTATGAACCTATAGTAAATCCTGAAAATTCATTCAAAGTAAATTTTTATTTCTGTATAATAGATCAAACTTTAATTTCCTTACAAGACAGATTTTCTTTATTAAAAGAACATATGAATTCATTCCAATTTTTATATTCATTAGATAATTTACAAAATAAAGAATACCTATTATCTTGCTGCAAAAAATTACAAGCGAAATTAACTCATGAAAATCAGTCCGATATTGACGTAGATGATTTAAGTGAAGAAATTTTACAATGTCAAGTATTTATTACGAATTCAAAAAAAGATGTATCCCAAATAATTCAGTATATTTATTCAAATGATTTAGTAGGAGTTTTTCCAAATTTTACTGTAGCACTCCGTATTCTTTTATCATTACCTGTGTCAGTTGCGTCCAGCAGTCTTTTCGAAATTAAAATCATAAAGAGTTATTTACGCTCCACAATGGCGCAAAATAGATTATCAGATCTCGCAATAATTTCAATTGAGTCTGACATACTGGATAAACTTGATATTCATGATATTATCCAAACTTTTTCTTTGCTAAAAGCTAGGAAAGTAAAATTTATTTAATGACTTATTTACATTGTTTGTATTTAATTTACCGTATAATATGTATTATGTTTATATTATAAATATTATATTTGTCATTTATTGTTGTTGTTTATCTGTTTTCTTGTGTTTGTAATTTTGTATTTTAAATAAAAAAGTTTACACAGACTATTTCAATCTTTGTGTGTTTTTATTTAAATGCGTTAAGAATATAACAAAACAGTCATTTAAATGTCCCTAAACATAAGCCTAAAAATTATAGTATTTCAAATTAATTATTCATTATTTTTTTATTCATGTCGTATTACTTAAAAATGCTACTAGAGAATTAAAAATTAAAGTGTCCGAACCTATAGTTGTTGGGGCTCTTATCACCTAGGCATGCAAAATATTTATAATATTAGTTTTTGATACAAATGTTTTTAATTAATGGGGCGCCATCAAAAATTTTGACATAGGCGCCGCATACTCCTGGCGCTCCCCTGGGTATACCACGAACATACTTGATACGTAAATTAGTTTCACCTTACATCGTTCGCTGTCTAATTCCTTTTTTAAATTAGACATAAAATTACGTTGCATTGGAGTATGGTCATTACATAGACGAACGCCAGATTTGCTTATAAACTGATTCTTATTTTTTAGGACGGTTAATGAATCAGTTTGCGATGTAAATATCACTTTCACTGGTCGACCAGCTTTTTGATGTTGAGTATTACGCTGACCCATACGTGTAACCCGAGTATCTGTTGTGTTAATTTCTTCAACATTTGCAAGCAAATTAATGCGAAATTCAAAAGACTGCGTATTAGTTTCCGGAATATTAAAGAACATCACATTATTTGCCTTTCAAAAACCTCATTTATTATGTCTTCATTGGAAGAAAAAGTTTTAGGTGATGATGCCGAATTGTTCTCTATTTTGGATTTTAATTCTTTAATTTCGTTTTCTAGGCGTACAACTGTTTCACTCAAGGAGATAATCAAACTATTTTTAGATTTGCATTCAATACAGAAAACTGAAATAGTGCGATTGCTTACTAATAAACATTGCACTTCAAGTCGAGATAATTCAGTACAGGTGGTATGCACATACATTTGACAGGTGTCGCAGGTAATAGGCTGTTTATCTTTGACCTCTTCTTGACACACTAAACATATAGTAGAAACCTAAACACTTTAATATTTAATATAAATAAATCTGAAATTAATACCAATTGAACACTTTTAACTCTTATATACTTACTTTTTCTTCCAATGCAGACGTAATAATTGAGGTTTTTGAAAGGCAACGTAGGTCAAATAATGTGATATTCTTTAGGCTGTGACTATCCGCACGCGAAATTAACCTAAATCTGTTTAAAAAAAAATGGAAATAAAAAGGGAATCTAAAATCTACAGTAACCTAGGATCCAAGCTACGTTACGCTACAGTCCATTGTGAGAATCCCAGGTTACCGCAGATTTTTTTTTGCTTTTTATTTCCATCTTTAGACAGTTTAAGGTTATAATTTTTGCGTGTGGATAGTCACAGCGTATTCTTTAATATTCCCGAAACTAATACGCAGTGGTATACCTCGAATTATAAATGTTAACTCTACAAAAAACTAAGTCAATACTGCAAAAAAAATACCTAATCAATGTCTTAGTCTATGTCATATTAATATAAGGTCACTAAATTCTTATTTTCACGATTCTACAGTTTTACATAATTCACAAAAATTTTGAATTAAATGCTATTACGGAAACTTGACTATCTGCAAACTTGCCTGATAATTTGTTTCATTTGTCAAACTACACACTAATTCGTCGGGGTAGAAGCTCCAGGGGTGGGGGAGTTTGCTGGTGTATTAAATCTAATATCAAATTCAAAGTCATTGAAACACTCAACGAAGATTTTAAAATAAAACAACTGTGGATAAAAATATCGATTAATAAACGAAATGTAGCATTTGATGTCATTTACATTCCACCACATACCTGTACGTCAGCTATCAATCAATTAGAAACTATTATGTGTGAATTAAGATTACAAGTTGATCATTTAGTTTTAACTGGAGATTTAAATATTGATATGTTTAAACAGAATCAGAAGAATATAATCAATTTATGAATATCTTGAACATATGCTAGTAGAAAGAGGCACCATCCCTCCACTTTTTACGACACAAGCCCCGTTGGGCACCTTCTACTTTTGTTTATGCCCACGTGGGAGGCGTATTTTTGTCGGCCATTTTTACGGCTTCTTTTCAGGGCCATTTTCAGCCTTGATGGAATTTTCATCCTAATTTGGTTGTACTAAGAGCCTCTTTAGCAGTTCAGCCCTGGAAGGTAGGCAAATGCGTGCGCATACAATGTTCTGAATGGAGGTCCTAAGGGCTGCCCTTTCACCTGATTAGTTTCTGTTTGGTTCTTAGCCCCACCCAGCTTCTGAGCTCTGATTGGAGGCTTAAGGCTCTGCAATGGTTACGGGATATTTGAAATAAGGGGGCTCTAATGCTAACTTGTAAGACAGCTATAATAACCTGTGTTAGGTCTGCGCCCTCTTGTAGCCTCTTAGACATTATAATTACATATACATCAAACTATTATTGTTAATGCACGATGCGCGTGTTGGTTTTAGCAACAAAATAGGGTTATCTTGGTGTTAAAAGATAAGCACGATGAAACAGAGTAGAATATACCTGTGATAGCAGATTTTTTTTCACATAGTATTTAAGTTGTGATGACAACGGTATACTCTTTAGTATCGATTAGCGTTTCGAGATGGATGGTGAGTTTTAGCATCCCTTTTCTACAATAGTAGCGGGGCCATCTGGTTGTGGGAAATCGTATTTTATCGTTGATTTTCTAAAAAATATCGAAACTGTCTGCGATACAGCTTTTGAAAAAATTATCTGGTGTTACGGCGAATGGCAGCCATTATGCAAAGACCTCTCAGTGGGTTTTCAGAAAGTATTACCTGATATGGAAGAGTTTGACGGTAAAAAACCGGCCTTAATATTTCATCAAGGACGTAGACAGCCAGATATCTCTCTCAACGCTCGTTACATAATCTTGTTTAATAATTTACGTGACAGGGCACAAATTCAGCATTTAGCAAGGCTGCGTACCAGGATCCTACTTCTTATCCGCACGGATATTTATTGTTCGATTTAAAACAGAATACACCGGATGTGCTACGCTATAGAACAAACACATTCAGGCCTCAAGGAATTTGCCGAGTACATATAGCGAAAAAGTGGTTTAAGCCTCACAGTCATAAAGTTCCATTAAAAAAAACACAGGTTTAGTGTAGTACTCGAAAATGGAACACTGCATATATATATATATATATATATATATATATATATATATATATATATATGTATATAAATATATATATATATATATATATATATATATATATACCTTTTTATAAAAGGTATACCTTCTTGACATCGCTATGAGCACCGGTTTCCGAGAAAAACGCATCTAAAGCTCACGATGCATGCAAATTATCCAAAAGTATCAAAATAACTTATTCGACTATCCTATTTTTTTCCGCAATAACAATTAGCTTTAATTAATTTCAATTAACTTTGAATCTTTTTTCTTTCGTGAAAAATTTGGATAAGACGAACGGTTTAGCCTAATGCATTGCACATTTGCTCAAGCGCTTTTACTTAGGTAAAAAACTTTAGCCGCCTTTGCTTACCATATTGACAATTGAATTTATTTATCAAACGTTAGTTTTTTTCTGTCGCTTTTCCGTTGGTAAAGATCCATAATTATGGCTCACAGTTTCACTAATTCTGAAATGGTGGATATGCTTTTAGTCTATGGACTCTGTCATTGCAACGGTCGAAGAAGTATACGAATTTATAGGGAAAAATATTCTATCCGTATAACTCCAAACCGGCACACTTTTGTTAATATCGAAAGACGTCTCCGCGAAAATGGCAAGTTTAAACCAAAGCGTGCAAATTTTGGACGCAGACGAACCATAAGGTCGATGGAAATAGAAGAAGAGAGTTTGGATGCTGTTGAAATAAATCCAAAGACCAGCACACGACGTGTAGGATTGCAATTGAATTTCGAAATTATCAGTTCATAGAGTTTTTCAAGACCCCTTTCATATTCGAAAAGTTCAAGCCCCTGGATTCTAATCAACGTTTAGCTTTCTGTCGATTTAATATTCATAGAAGAATCGAAAATCCAAATTTTAGTTAAAAAATTTTTTTCATGGCTGAAGCTACTTTTACTATATGCGGTAATTTCAATGTTCATAATGAACATGTTTATGCTGTTGAAAACCCTCATGAAACGAGAGTATCTCATTATCAGCATCAATATCAAGTAAATATCTGGGCTGTAATTGTAGACTTTTATTATTGGTCTCTTTGTACTGCCAAATAGGCTGAATCGAGATAAGTACTTGAACTTTTTAATACAAAATTTACCTATTTTATTGGACGATTTGCCCTTACTCCTTCGTCGTGACCTTTGGTTTATGCATGATGGCGCACCTCTTCATTTAGTTTAAATGTAAGACATCAGTTAAATAAGGTATATCCACAGCGCTGGATTGGAAGAGGAGGTGACGCACCTGTGAACTGGCCGGCTCGATCACGGACTTGACACCCTGCTATTTTTTTTTGGGGGTGCCCTGAAATCAAACGTTTATGCATCCCCAGTTAATACGCAAGAAGAATTGTTGGCAAGAATAATTCATGAGGCCAATTTATTGAAGAATAGTCCTGAAGTATTGTCCGGAATACAATGTAATTTTTTCAAAAGAATAAACTTGTGCTTGCAGGAAAATGGTGGACATTTTGAACATTTGTTGAATTAGCAAATAAACTACCTTCCAGAAAAGTCCATCAATTGTACTTGTTAAAACAAAATTTACATAACATAATTTTATTTTTTTAATTTTTATTTAGCTTTTAGTTAATAATAAAGCAATGTAATTGTTTAACTTTATTCTTCATGTTGTTAATTATTGGTTTTGTTTTTTCTTCAATAATTATTGTTCTTGAAAAACTTCATTCTTCTTTATTTTTTTCAATAAATCGGCTTCATGAATTATTCTTATTATTATTATGAATTATTATTATACTTTTGGATAATTTGCATGCATCATGAGCTTTAGATGCGTTTTTCTCGGAAACCGTTGCTCTTAGCGATATCAAGAGGGTATACCTTTTTTAAGCAGAAAAGGTAGGGAAAACTATTATTCCATACTAAAAGGGCCTACAGTGTAACACCAAACAGTTGTAGCGGTTTAAACATGTCCTAATGGTCGCTTGTAGCGCCCTCTAGGAAATACACCGAAATGGATGATAAATTGGAATTTCTCATCATATATATATATATATATATATATATATATATATATATGTATATATTGTCAGGGTATTTTAAACACCCTGTATACGTAGTGGGTAATATTATTTGTAATTCTATGCACTTAGTTAGATTCCGTATATACATTTTTTTTTTGTTGTTAAGTTGAGTTTTATAGATAAATTTGTGTTGCGTGTGTTGCGACCTTTAGGAAAGGTGTATGGCGAGCTTTAGTTTTTTTTGTTTGTGAATTATTATTCCGTAATTTAGGTTGTTTTCCTTATTATTCCCGTTTGTTGAAAGTTGAGTAACGTATTATTTGTAAATAGTTGTATATAAGTTTAAATAAGGTTTGTTTCGTTTGATTTCCGAAAGATTTAATAGAAAGTTTTGTAAAAATTAAGTAACTTATAGAAAGAGTGTAGATTTAGATGTATATGATGTCATGCTGGCGACATAAAGACGAGTAGTTATAATGGTTCAGATTTAAGTCATAGAGGAAGAATGTGGGACTAATTGCTTGTACTTGAATGAAAATATAGAGATGTTTTTCACGATGATTATGCTGACGTTTGAGATTTTGGAAATTACCGAGTCCTTACGGACGAAAACGAAGTTTGGGTGTTGGGGTACCATATCTTCTCCTTCCGTTTTTTTAATTGGTGGAACTAAATTAGATAAGATTTTTTTGTGAGTGGTGGGATTCAAAATCCAAGATGGATTTTTGTTAATAATTTGCATGATTCTAAAACTGATCGCGCTCTGGAGTAGTAATACGGTGACGCTTGTTGTTACGCTTTAAGGGGTGGTTTAGAACGTTGATATTTTGGACCTTTTGGTGTTTAACGAACGAACTTTTTGTGTAGTAAGGGTAGTTAGCTACTTCTGAAGAAGACCTGTATATGGATTTTATTAAAACTGTTCAATCACCAAAGGATTATACCTCGTGCCGATTTCGATCTTACGTAAAGTTACCTAGAGATCATCGTCGTGTTATATTAGTGCTTCGGTGAACTCATTGGTTTTTCTCGCTTCTGCGGATTTTAAAATTAGCGTTCTTGTGGTGCCACTTATTTGCCGTACAAAGCGTGTTGAAATATAAAGAAACTTTCGCAGTATATTAAAATTATTGTTAGTGGAAATAAAACTATTTAAAAGATAAAAGTTAACAAACAGTTGAACGCTCAAATTATTATTTTAAAAGAAGTTAACATTTACATTTTTGAAAAACTCATAAAATACGCTTTGATTTAATACCAAATTGTATGGGTCTGTCTCCTTTGGTTTAAGAGATATTGTTTTTCAAAAAAAATATCCTACTTGCGGCCGCCGCCACTGATTTGTTAGGCAACTTTTGTTTACTTTAAAATGACAGAAAATTGTTTGCGGTCCCGTAGTATTTTGAAATTTCTTAATTTTCAGATTCTTTTAATAATATACAGGACGTGCCACTGTTTTTAAGTACAACTTTTTTTAATTTTTTCAATGGCAATCCCCCCTCCGATGCTGTCTATGTCATTCGATGCCTCGTTTGATATTCTTTTTTTTTTATTAAGCATGTCTTATACCTAAAATTTCAAAATATTTTCAATTTATTTGTGAAATTGCGATTGAAATACAGAGGACTGAAAATGGAGGTATTAAGTTGACCATGGGATTGTACTTTCTTATTTTTCAAGTAAAAACAAAAGTGAATATAACAATTACAAATTTATTTAATGAATTATTTTAAATTTAACAGACTTTTTTGAACAAAATTAATGCAGAACACTTGCTTCTAGGCAAATTTAAATCAGTCCTTGGTAAAATTACTCAGTTTGATTATGTTCAGATTAACGATTTCATTAACGATTAACGGTTTCCTGCTAAAGAATTTTTTAATCAAGTTGTATTAATTTACAAAGAAACTTTGGCGTTCTTTTCCCATTCTTTTTCCAAGTAAAAACAAGAGTTAATATAACAACAACAAATTGACTGAAAGGGTAAGCAAAGCGACATTCATATAGGTACGGATCGCACTAATCAGGTTATGGTAAATGCGAAAGGACAGGCAGATAGGGAACTACAATAAGTGTGGGAGAGATAACGTGTAAAGATCATATAGGTAAGAATCGCACTAAAGAGACTATTTTTATGCAATTTATTTCTTGTGGTTATCAGTTTAATACATATTATAACTAATTCTGTACCCTTGGATAACTGCTCCAATTTTCTACAGTCTCTAGCCTTTATAATATCTGCAATACCTTGCATAAAAACATCGTTAATTTGCTCCATGTCTTGTTGCGAGAAATTTACATTTTCTATATTTTCTAAAGCTTTTCCCACAACAGGTTCTATCTCAGCAAAATGATACCCATTAAATGTGTTAATTCCATTAGTTTAAACGTAACAAATGGTTCCAATGCTGTTAAGGTAATTATATCTCTGCGTCTGCGTCTGCGTCTGCGTCTGCGCCTGCGTCTGCGTCTGCGTCTGCTTCTGCGTCTGCGTCTGCGTCTGCGTCTGCGTCTGCGTCTGCGTCTGCGCCTGCGTCTGCGTCTGCGTCTGCTTCTGCGTCTGCGTCTGCGTCTGCGTCTGCGTCTGCGTCTGCGACAAACACACACACACACACACACACACACACATGCATCTACGTAATCTATTATCAACATAATGAATCTCTATCTAGTAATCTGGGTATTTATTACAATTGGGAAGGATATGGCAGAATTTTGAAAACTGTTATGATAGAAAAATACAACTGCTGTTCGTGCACATTCAATGCCCATAGTATAGAAGAACTATTCAATTTAAAGGATATAATAAGTTATAGATTGGAATTTCTTGAATCTTACAATCTGGTGTGTTTCTATAAAAAAGTTCATACAAGTTGTTGACTACCGTCGTTTTCGTGAGAAATATTTCCATGATGATAACATTTATAAGGACATTCAAGATGTTATAAATGCTAAATATAATATTAATTTACATAACACTGTATGCTTAATGGAAATATTGTATTATCGTCCGGCTTATCTAATGTACAGCATTTACTAAAAACAAAGTTTTTGTGCTCTCGATTTTAGGTATAAATACCCTGTCCTATCCCTCAAGGTGAACAATGATAGGTAAGAAGCGGAAGAGTGCAAGGGGTTTAGTTAATACGCTAATCAATAAGCTTCCCGTGGAATTGCATTTACCCGGTTACCAGTAATGTGGTCCTGGTACAAAATTAGAGAAACGACTCGCACGCGGTAACCCCGGTATTAATCAATTAGATGCTAAGTGAAAACTACACGATATCAGTTATAGAAACTACCGAGATTCAGAAAGTAGACATAGAGCAAATAATATTTAGAAGAATAGACTTGGAAACGCTTTAAATCGATCGACGCTACATTAGGTGGACGAGCTGCAGATTTAGCAGTCGGTACCGCCATGAAAGCAAAGAAAAAATTTGGAATGGGATGTAAACATCGGTCCAAGAAGAAGAATGGTGGAAATTTATTTCACGTACGAAAAACAATAGCTAAAAAATTAAAGCTAACGGAGATTTCAAAAACACAGTAAAGTCAGCGCTTTCAACAGCAAAACGTGTGGTAAGAGTTCAGGAGGAAAGAAAAACATTAAACTTCCTAGAGTAATTCCCTTACCTAAACAAGGAGGGGTTTTACCATTTCTTATTCCGTTATTCGCAGGCTTATCGGCAATCGGTGCTTTAGCTGGAGGCGCATCGGGAATTGCTAAACCAATCAATGATGCAAAAAATGCCAAAAAATTGCAAGACGAGACATCGCGCCATAATCACACAATGGGGCGATCGCTGGCGGCGCACTTTATCTAAAACCATACAAATCTCGTGGTGGTGGTGCGTTGTACTTAAAACCGTTTCCAAAAAACTGAATAGATTACCTGAATGACCGCTAACAGATATAAATTGAAAGAAATACACAAAAAATGTACTCTACTTTAGGAGAATTTTTATAAGAGATAGCATGCCTAAATTACCATGGAAAGTGAATCTGGAATCATCAACTTAGATAGTCAAAGCGGACCGGGTACACATTAGGTTTGCTACAAAAAAGCGTGGTAAAAGGTATGGTACTACGATAGTTTAGGTAATCTTCGACCACCAATCGAAGTGATTAACTACTTTCACGGATGTAAAATTTATTATAATTACAATCAAGATCAGGAATTTAATACCATTATTTGTGAGTACCTATGCCTACAATTTCTATATAAATAATCGAAACAACCTCAAATTTGCTCAGTTATGCCAATAACATTCAGTTTAGAAGGAATACGTTACTGGATTGGTGAGATTTTCGGCTGCAACAGCATTAGAAACATTTATACGAGCAACGATAGATTTTATTTTAGAACAAATTTATCTCATTTGCGTGTGATTAATATTCCACACGGTGCGTATGAGTTGGATGAAATTAGTGATTATATGAAATCTAAGATACCCACAGAAAATTTTGTCATTAGGACAAGCAACAATAGACTTAAGTGTGTGATAAACACGCATGCTAGATTTTAAGCCTAAAATATTAGAAGCAAATATTTTACATACGTCTGCGTTAGATATCCAAATAATTAAACACACTAATCTGCACGTGGAGTGCAACATCATAAAAGGGTCTTATCAAAACGGAAACCTGCAAAAGTATACATGAAATTGACGTTTCAGTCCCACCGGGTTATCGTCTGGATAAAACTCCAAGCAGTACTCAATATTCAGAAGTAAACACCGACATAATAGGTAATAACAATTAAATTGACAAATTAAAAGGGAGGATTAATAGACTTTGGTAAAATTGAACTATTCACGGTACGCAGAGAACTAAAAGAATCATTCACAGGGCAATTCAATCTTACAAAACACTTCATCCCTATCATCATCAACCCTCATTGCGGTTAACATCTACAGAGAAATACTTCACTACTATCAATTGGATTAAAAGATCTCAGTGTTAATGGTCGAATCATTAAACGTGCTTCAAAACTTATAGTTTGATGAAATAAGATATTCACCTGAAATATATAGTAATAGAAATAAATTAATGTAACAAACATTGAAAGTGTATGAATAAAGTGTAATTGTGTAATTTGACGCTCACACACATATAAACACACACACACACAACGCACACAACACACGCACACAACACACGCAACACGCACAAACACAGCACACACACACGCACAAAAAAACGCACGCAAAACAGCACACAAAAGCACACGCACACACGCACAAACACAACACGCACAGCACACGACACGAACACACGCACACGCACACGACACACACACACACGCACACACAAAGCGACGACACACACACAACAAACAAACAAACAAACAAACAAACAAACAAACAAACAAACAAACAAACAAACAAACAAACAAACAAACAAACAAACAAACAAACAAACAAAAAAAAAAAACAAACAAACAAACAAACAAACAAACAAACAAACAAACAAACAAACAACACACATAACACAGACGCGCACAGAAACAGAAACAGACAACGAAGTGGTAAAAGAAGAAGCACAAGAACAACACACGCAAGCACGAACAAGAAAAGCAACACAGCACAACGCACAACAAGACAAAAAAACAAATCACACACAAAAACACACACACACAAAACACGAACAACGATGTACACACACGAACGAACGAACGAACGAACGAACAAGTGAACAGACGAACGAACGAACGAACGAACGAACGAACGAACGAACGAACAGAACGGAACAACGAACGAACGACAGAACGGACGGACGAACGAACAACGGACGGACAGACGGACGACGACGACGGACAGACGACGAACGGAACAATACGGACGGACGGACGAGACGGACGGACGAACGGACGGACGAACGAAAACGAACGGAACGAACAACGAACGAACGAACGAACGAACGAACGAACGAACGAACGAACGAACGAACGAACGGAACGAACGAACGAACGAACGAACGAACGAACGAACGAACGAACAGAACGAACGAACGAACGAACGAACGAACGAACGAACGAACGAACGAACAAACACAATACAACACACACAGGTCAGCACACACACACACACACACTAATTACACAGCGAGCTGAAAGGTATTGAACTAAATTATATCGTTTTCTCAGTCCTCGTAAAAACTTGAATATGTATGTATTTTCAAAAATACAAGGATATATAATGAAGAAAAGATTTTACTATAAGTAATTTCTAACATGCAAAGAATTTTGCTTTATTAAATAATGCATTTGCATTCTTAAAGTTGTAGGAATTTAAAAATGTAATGTGAATATATATATATATATATATATATATATATATATATATATATATATATGTGTCTGTCTGTGTCTGTGTCTGTGTCTGTCTGTGCTGTGTCTGTGTCTGTGTCTGTGTCTGTGTCTGTGTCTGTGTCTGTGTCTGTGTCTGTGTCTGTGTCTGTGTCGTCTGTCTCTGTCTGTGTCTGTGTTGTCTCTGTCTCTGTCTCTGTCTGTGTCTGTGTCTGTGTCTGTGTGTCTGCGATCTGCGTCTGCGTCTGCGTCTGCGTCTGCGTCTGTCTGGTCTGCGTCTGCGTCTGCTGTCTGGTCTAGTCTGCGTCTGCGTTCTATATGTCTGCTCTGCGTCTGCGTCTGCGTCTGCGTCTGCGTCTGCGTGCTGCGTCTGCGTCTGCGTCTGCGTCTGCGTCTGTCGTACTGCGTTGGTCTTTGTCTTGTGTGTGTGTCTGTGTGTTGTCTGTGTCGTGTGTGTGTGTGTGTGTGTTGTTGTGTGTGTGTGTGTGTATGTTGTGTCGTGTCGTGTCGTGTCGTGTCGTGTCGTGTGTGTGTGTGTCGTGTGTGTGTGTCTGTGTCTGTAGTGTGTGTCTGTGTTGTGTCTGTGTGTGTGTGTATCGTGTGTGTAGTGTGTTCGTGTGTCGTGTCGTGTGTGTGTGGTGTTGTGTGAGTGTATGTCTGTGTTAGTTGTGTGTGTGTTGTGTTGTGTGTCGTGTTGTCGTGTGTGTGTCTGTGTGTGTGTGTGTTGTGTGTGTGTTTGTGTGTGTGTGTGTGTGTGTGTGTGTGTGTTGTGTGTGTGTGTGTGTGTGTGTGTGTGTGTGTTGTGTGTGTTTGTGTGTGTTAGTGTGTGTGTGTGAGTGTGTGTGTGTGTGTGTGTGTGTGTGTGTGTGTGTTGTGTTTGTGTGTTTTGTGTTGTGTGTGTGTGTGTGTTTGTGTGTTTGTGTGTTTGTGTGTTTGTGGTGTGTGTTTGTGTGTTTGTGTTGTTTGTGTGTTTGTGTGTTTGTGGTGTGTGTTTGTGTGTGTGTGTGTGTGTTTTGTGTTGTGTGTGTGTGTGTTTGTGTGTTGTGTGTTTTGTGTGTGTGTGTTGTGTTTGTGTGTGTGTGTGTGTGTGTTGTGTGTGTGTTTGTGTCTGTGTTGTGTGTGTGTGTGTGTGTGTGTGTGTGTGTGTGTGCTTGTGTGGTGTGTGTGTGTGGTGTGCGTGTGCGTGTGTTGTGGGTGTGTGTGCGTGTGTGCGTGTTTTTGCGTGTGTGCTGTGCGCTGTTTTTGCGTTTTGCGCGTGTGCGCGTGTCGCGCGTGTGCGCTCGCGTATCTTTTGTGCGCGTGTGCGCGTGTCGCTGTGCGCGTGTGGTACGCGTGTGCGCGTGTGCGTGTGCGCGTTGCTATTTCGCGTGTGCGCGTGTGCGCGTGTGCGCGTGTGCGTTTTGTGCGCGTGTGCGTCCTGTGCGCGTGTGTGTGCGCGTGTGCGCGTGTGCGCGTGTGCGTTGTTTGCGCGTGTTGTGTGTTTGTGTGCATTGTGTTGTGTTTGTGTTGTGTTTTGTGTTTGTGTTTGTGTTTGTGTTTGTGTTTGTGTTTGTGTTTGTGTTTGTGTTTGTGTTTGTGTTTGTGTGTTGTGTTTGTGTGTGTGTGTGTGTGTGTGTTGTGTGTGTTTGTGTGTGTTGTGTGTGGTGTGTGTGTGTGCGTGTGTGCTTGTGTGTGCGTGTGTGTGTGTGTGTGTGTGTTGTTTGTGTATGTAGAATTATTTTTAAATTTAGAATTAAGCTTCCCAAAACTACATGGTGTAATTAGTAACATAATAATTAATTTGACAACTGTAAATAACTCGATGTTGAAAGCGTTAGATTGAAAATATGAACAAGGGATTTTCTTTGTTTGTATAACAATGAAAGTAATTATTGCATTTGCCGTTTTATATGTTTTAAAATGTAACAATTAAGCTTTTCAAAACTACACGGCATAATTAGGAATATAACAATTAATTTGAAGGATGATGAAAGGGAACAGGATAAATTCATATAAAAGACATCATCCCTACAGTAAGTCTTTAATTAGTCATCAACCCTCATTGCGGTTAACATTTACAGAGACATCAATTGGTTTAACAATGACCGAATCACTGAACATCTTTCAAAACGTAGATTTTGATGATGCTCCAATTAAATCAGATATTCACACCTATCTTCCGTATGGATCTTCTAAGTATGAACCTTCCGAAGAAATACGCATTTTAATTCAAAGTCAGGACCTAATCACAGCTACAAACACTTATGATAGTTTTCTGTACATAGAAGGTAAGCTGAAAAAGAAGATGAAGGAAAATCATGCAACTTAACCAATAATTTCCCAACTTTCTTTTCGAAGAAATTCGTTATGAGTTAGGTGGTCAAAGAGTGGACGTTTGCCGAAATCCCGGCATAACATCTACACTTAAAGGATATATTTCTTATACGACAAGCAAGAGCAAAGCACTAAGCCATTTGGGGTGGTCACCAAAGAATGAGGAACCATTACAAGTAGAATTCGATGAGCGAAATGGTGAAAAATCCTTTACAGTATGCATACCATTGAACCACATATTTGGAATAATGGAGGATTATCGCCAAGTAATCGTGAATATGCGTCAAGAGCTGATTTTAATTCGATCTAGAAGCGATACAAACTGCTACTATGGTAACGTTGATGCTGAAATAACCTAAATAAAATTCAATGGAAAGTACACCTTAACCTTAGTGATGCCGCGAAACTGGACTTGTTTGAAGGAATCAATAAGAATTCTATTATTACTGTTCCATTTCGTCAATGGGAGTTATATGAATTACCTGCTTTAAAACAAGCAACCTCTGACATATGGTCAATAAAAACGTCAACGCAACTGGAAAAGCCACATTGGATAATTGTTACATTTCAACAAGGTAAAAGGTAGACCAAGTCTGCAAGAGCCAGAAATTTTGATCACATTAACATCAGAAACCTTAAAGTACATCTGAATTCCGAGTATTATCCCTATGAAGCAATGCATTTCAACTTCAGTGCTAACCAATACATACCTCCCTATCGCAATTTTTTGAAATTCCGATGTGGCTATTATGGAAAGGATGATACAGATGCGTTATTCAACTATTCCGAATTCAAATCATGTCCAGTGTTTGTAATGGATTGCTCTAAACAAAATGAGTCCTTAAAAAACTCAACGGTAGGTATCAAATTGGAAATGGAATCTTTAATACTTTTCGATAATGGAATCGTTGTCTATGGTCTTAAAAACATGGTGATTTACTTCCTAATAGTATACGTGGTATTATATGTGGCCCCTCCAATTGTGGTAAAACAAACGCAATGATCAGTTTGATTATCGAGAAAAATGGCTTGAAATTTAAACATGTATACGTATACTCTAAGTCATTGAATCAAAATAAATACAAACGTTTACAGGAAATCTTACTTCCAATGAGGGATATAGGTTACTTTACCTTCAGTGATAATCAAGATGTGATTGAGCCTAATTGTGCAAAAGCAAACCCTATTTTTATCTTCGATGATATCACTTGTGAAAAGAAAAATAACATAAGGGCATAGTTTTCTATGGGTAGGCATAACGATATTGACTGTTTCTATTTGGGTCAAAGTTACAGTAAAATTCTAAAGTAATTAATTCGTGACAATGCGAATCTAATTAAATTATTTGAGCAAGATGAATTAAACCTAAAACATGTGTATGAGGATCATATAAGACTCACCATAAACAAGAAATTGATTCGGGATATGTGTTCAAAGTGCTGGATAGATCCGTTTGGTTTCATAGTCATAAATAAGGATGCTGACGTCAATAATGGACGCTATAGGAAAAGTTTTGATGGACATACAATACCTTAACTGCTCAGTTTAGGTATTAACAGCCATCTGTTAGTGTAAACCGCTATCCGTTCAGGGTATACTGGAATCTGTCTTGCTACACCTCATATAATACCTAAACTGCTTTCAGTAGTTTAGTAGTTACTCACCCGTTTAGGTATTAACAACTATCTATTCAGGGTAAACTCCCATTTTGCTACAATCGATAATAAGGAGATGATATTAAAGCAAAAAATTATTCAGGCTCGTAAAAATAATACGGCACATATATAACAGTCTTAAAACTGCCCGCATTGATTATGAAAGAACATTTGAAAGTACTTATAAACGTCTAATATAACATATAACTGAAATAGTGAATAACATCGATCCTGATAAAAAAAAAACACCCAAAAAGGAGTCTATTGACGTTAAACCCAAAAACCCACCTTTGTTCATATTTGTAAGAAAGCATGCTACTACTCCCACTATCCCGCTAGCTCCAGGCTTCACTTCACCCTCAATTAGCAAGAAAGAGTTCTACTAACCCCCTAGCTCAGCTTCCGTTCTTTCAAATAAATTCCCCTCCAGGTCCTCGTACACTATCTTTCCTAGATACATCTGTCGTAGAACAGATTAATACCGAGGAGGAAGAAGAACCTCTTAGTATCGCAGATGATTCCCGTAATGAACCCATCTTAGAAGAATTTCTCAAGCAGTACCACGAATTACCTCGTCATATACATTGAACGTATTATGACGGATCTTGAAGGTGCTATTGATCACACTTATGAAGTCCACTATGATACCAAACAGACAAACGAGCAATCGGTAATACCCATGTTACAATTAAAGAAAACGATATGGTTATTAAAGGTGTCTTGTAGAAAGGGACTCCAGGTTTATATGATCTACTTATTATGAATGAACCCAATTTAAATCTAGTATGTTCAAAAGATAGAAAGAATTATAAAAGTATTTTAGAAGCTACGAATGTTGCAAGGCGAGATTATGATGTAGGAGGACAAATTCGAATAAGCCACGGCAAAAAGTATGCACAAATAATTAAACCCTTGCTGTCAGCATCATCACCCACAACTCAGGGGGTGGAGCTATGTTTTTTAAGGAATTAACAAACAGACCGATTGAAAATAAATATTGGAATGATGTACACGAACTAATTCATGATCTAGAAGTATTGTGGGTAAACAAATTGGCTGGAAACACAGGTGTCATAAATGACTATGTAATGAGCCAGAATTGGTTAAGACAAATTAATTGTTATTTTAATAAAAATTATTAAGATAATGTTTAAATAATAATTCATTTTATTCCAGTTCTTAAAAATGTAAATAATCAGCACTTTAGCGTGCGCACCAGTACCCTCTTTCACGATGTGCAGAAACGTTGCGACATTTCCTACCTAAAACCCCACTCATTCGCAAGGTTTATAAGCGAAATTATTAACTTTTACATATAATTCTGTTTGTAGAACGCTTCTCTACAAATACTACCCTGCCTCTCCGTTTGTAATAATTTATTACACCTGAAATTCTCTATTCAAGAACATACCTCACTCTTAAAGCAATTTCAATTGAATTAAATAGAACTTATTGTTCTATAGGATTCTACAGTATAAACCAATTTTACGAAAATAGTTGTAATACCTAGAAATAAAGAAATTAATTGATTAATTAATATAAAGGCACCTCTGGTTGTCCGATCACGCGCTGTAACCTCAGAAACGGCAATTTACAAATCTACCTGAACTGTAAAGTTCTATATTTCAAAGTATCCGATACAGCTTTGAATAAATAGAATCTCTAAGATTCGTTAATTTGAATTGAGCCCACTGGCTTGGTATTGAGATTATAAACGAACACCCGATATATCCTGAACCCCTGTATATAGTTCTACATATTCAAAGTGTCCCATACAGCTTTGAATAAATAGGATCTCTAAGATTCGTTAATTTAGACTATTGAGCCCACTGGCTTGCTATTAACGAGATTATAAACGAACACCAGATATATCCTGAACCCCCTGTATATAGTTCTATATCTTCAAAGTATCCGTTACAGCTTTGAATAAATAGAATCTCTAGAATTTTTTGATTTAGCTCGAGCTCCTTGCTTGACTATCAACACTTATAATTTATTCCCCTTGTATATCACGAAAATCCACCTGAATATCCAAATTATTACCGAAAAACCTGAATTGTGTAAAACATTAAATTTATACAACTAACAGAAAGTAAATTTTACGTTTTACTTCGAAGTAAAAGAATGTCTATTTTACAATAAGAAATCAAATAGATTAAAGAAATTTATTTGCGCTTAGCTATTAAAACTTTAAGATAATTATTCTTAGAGAAAATCCATTTCCATTTCTAATAAGTAGCCCCATTCAATTAAAGTATAGAATCATCCTCTTTATGCAAATATAAATGAAGGTCAACGTTCCATTTTAGTAGTTTGAATGAACTCTCATCACTTTTCAACAACATTGTCGAAAATATTCCTGTATCATATGAACCATTACAAACTTTAAATTGCGAATTAAACGTTGAATAACCTGTACATATTTGATTGTATATATTATTTATAGTTAATTTAGAATTAGTCTTTCCCTTAGTCCGTGTGTAAAACCCTCAAAAGAAACAAATCAAATACAACCGTTGCCTAACACGAATTTGTATTAACACTAATCGTGTAATTATCAAAATCGCGTGTAAGGCCTGCTTTTCTTTAACCTGTTCCGTATTTCAAAACGTTACTTAAGAAAATATAAGTAATAAGGACCAGTCCACGATAGAAATTTGAAATGCGCTCTAACCTCGAATTCAACAACATTGTCTTAAATTTGTAAATAATAGACAAAATAAACTTACCTGTCTAAATCACAGTAATCCTTGGTTGTTGAAGTGTACACATATTATTTTCACCTGAACACATATTTGTTTACAAAGAAACAAAACCACAATTATTATTTTTGAACACTGCATTATAACGCGCTTGTTTACAGGAAATTTCAAACCGACGACGAGCACAAATGCCACCAGACACCTGTCCTAAACATTTAAAATCTTAGGATTTACCGCCGACATTTCAACGACACACATTACTGGTACGGTGGCTGCCCAGATACCAGGCTGTACAAATAGATCCTTATGAATATGTTTAGAAATTTTCGTTTATTTTCCATCATTTTGTTTAACTTGAATATTTAATCATTTTACCAGAATATTGTTTTGTTAAGTTATTATAATTCCAGAAGTTTTGTTTAATATATGTATTAAACCTGGGTATAAAAATTGTCTAACATATATAAGTCTAAGAAAACCCACTTAAATTTACTAGGATTAAAAGAAATAGTGTAATTAGTAAGTGTAACTCATAAAAAGCCTGAAAAATATGTACCTTACAATTTACATGAATTGTAGAAGAACTATGATGATGGATACATTGAAACCAAACATTCATTTTCTAAACAATATAAATCAGAATGCATTGATGTCGACATATAACTAAATGCCCCTTGACAAATTTGGACGTTCACATGCCCAGTATCAATTCAAGAAATTAACCTCAATTTAATTGATTGATAATCAATTGATTCGAGAATAAGAGACTCAGCAATTGCCAACTCCATAGATCCTCAAGATGTCATCACAAAATACTATTTATCGACAAGGTTGAATTTGGATGGAAAGTTTGACAAGTTGGCGGACCCGGAAGAAGATGGTGATGCTATAAGTAAAGGATACCTTGATTTTGTGCAAACAGTTCAGAAAGCTTTAAAGGAAACTCTAACGCTTATCTAGTTGAGCAAAACTACATCAACTTAAAAAATTGTGGATAATTATTGGTATGTCCAAATTACAACTCGTCAACGAATTGCACAAACCCGCAAGAAAAATTTTTAAACGAAGGCGCACAATAATTAAAGGTTTTGATGCCTTTGCAAGCGATTTGGCGAATTTAACATATGCCAAACAAAATAAGGGCTATAGTATATATTAGTGGTTATCGACTGTTTTAATACTTGTGAAATTAAAGGATTAAAACAAAACATAAAAGTTACCAAGGCCATGCAAACAATCTTAAAACGGTGAAACCTTCCAATTTGCAGACAGATGCAGGAAAAGAATTCTACAATGAGCATTTTACTAAACTAATGCAGCGTTATGGAGTCAACATTACTCCACCTATAGCACAAAGAAGGCAGCAATTGAACGTGTTATCAGACCATTAAGTCTCTATATAAGTCATTTAGCTACAGGGTAATATACATGGATTGATACAATTGAAACAGTAACGATGGATTATAACAATCGTAAGATAGAACTACAGGAATGAAGCCAAAGATGTCAATCATACAAAGCTAGAGATTACACTCACATAAAAATTCGATAGGAATCGCTATTGCGTGGGTGACATAGTACGAAGCAGTAAATTTAAAAGTATTTTCGCCAAAGGATACACCCCCAATTGGTCAAGTGAACTAATTAAGATTGCGCATTACTAACCCAACCACCTACATGCTGGAAGATATGAAAGGATCACCTGTCCTGGGAGGCTTTTATGAACACGAATTACAGAAAACAAAGTATTCCGATGTGTACCTAGTGGAAAAAGTGCTTCGCTCCAAGAATAATAAGCTATTCGTAAAGTGGTGGTAATTGGATGAAAGATCATGGATCAATAAAGACGATATTGTTTTGTAACGTAGTCAATAGTTTGTAGCTTTTAGATAAAATAAAAACACATAACAAATAATTGTATCTTATTTTTAAAAATTACATCATCTTATATAGTAAACATAAAGTATTTCAATAATCAGTTAAATTACTGTATGGCCATATTCCTGAATCTGGTCCACATGTCCATCCCCAAGCAGGAATTTGTTTCACCTTTATCGATGTTTTCTAATATACAGCGGTAAATTTTGCGGTGCTCCTCATTTTACCACAGTTGAAACTTATATGTTGTTTTGTTCTAATAATATTTCAATCAAAATAGCAGGCATTGTAATTAGCATAATATTGCTTCTCAATACATTCACTTATAATAAGAAAGTGTCTTATAAACAATATTTTCTACGCTAACATTTGTCGAAGTACACAATGAATCACCCTATAATAAATTGTATATGTACATTTTAAGGGGTATGTCACCAAGTAAATTCATATCATCGAAGATCCTATCTACTTAATTAGGAGTTAATGAACCTTTATCGGTATTTCATAAAACTTTTAATGGTATTGTCTATTAATTTTTCAAATAATGTCTTAATAATAACTTCATTTGCACACTTTGAGTTTACAGCACATAGTTAAAACACTCATCAGGAATAACAATATATTGCAATATATTCAGTATAAGTAAATAGCTTTGGGGAGGTCAAAGAACGCTTCAGGTACTTTCTGTAGATTTGATCCACTGTACTGCAGTTCTTCCTGCAACTTTCTTCAAGACTGCTCATTGTTTACGAAGTATACCAAGGTCTAGTATCAGTGAAATCAAATTTACTAAGCGTTTATCGTCATAAGGATAAGTATGACTTTATTTTGTTTAATGGTAAACATCATGTTTCTTTGATATTACACCACCATCAAACAAAACCTGTTTATAATCATTATCTGATCTGCCTCACGCTTGCTTGGTAGAACCCTGATTTTTTACAACCTTTTCATCAACCGCGTAAGCATACATTTTTCGAAGTCCTACAAATTTCCATAATTTCGCCATGATTTTCATCTTTCATTAAGCCGGGAATTTTTATTTACTAATGGAGTCCAAAGATATTGTCGGACTATAATCAGATGTATCGAATTTATCAATGTCCTCTTTAATGCATTCATAGATATCGGAAGAAAAGGCATATAGACTATCCGTATCCGTGTACAAGAGCTTAGATTATTATGGAACTTGGGTACGTGTAACCGTAATGAAAATTATAAAAAGTTTTTGAAACGTCTAAAACACTGAATCCTGCATATATAGGTTTATTGAAATATACTTCGCTTATTCATTTGAATGATAAGCATATCATTGTCAAATATTGTACAACTATGAAAATTTGGTTTTGTATGTAAACGAGCACCATAGCGACCTCCATTTCGTTACTAAACGTACATCCTTATGCTTACGTACATTTTCCATCAGCTTCCAAAAACACTATTAATCATTAATTTATAGAAATTTTATCAAATTCATTTTGAGATTACTGACGCATGGTATTTAAATCGATATATTTTTTTAACTATGGGGACCGTTTAAAACGTAATATACGGTAAATTTTTACCAACTTCAATACGTATTTTAGATATATCTTTAAATTTCTGTAATGAATTACTAATTACGTTTTGGATACAATGTAAGCAGTAATTTTTCATTTTGGAATCAGATGTGGGTGGAACCATATGTTCGGGTGCCAACAGTAGATCACTGTGACTCTCATGTAATTGTATGGGATAGTCTAAATCACACTCGACCATATAACCAATTTCCGGATGATCGGGATGGTTTATTAAATCTGAAGTTTCAAAATTACTTTCATCAACAAAAGAAAAATCACCAAATGGTAGAAATTCTGACATGGCGGCTCCATATAAATTATTCACGTCGTAGTACATTAAATACACACTTTTGGAAGTTGGATGCAAATTTTCCTCCATGTACTTATTGTTAGTTTCAGCATACCGATTAGAACATTGAGCTACACCGCCTCCAATTCCTCTTTCAATAAACATTAGCATGTCAATGTCTGTAAAGAGTTCTATCTTTACTTGTGTAATTTTAAGCATAGCATCGAATGTTAAACCACGGGCTGTATAATAGTGCAGAGGACCAAGCGTGTAAGTACTTAAACAAGTTTGCCGGAAGTTCTCGAAAATATCTACTAAAAGTAGAAGGTCTAGTTTTAGATACAAATCCGAGTATTCTCCTAGCGATTTAATACTAAATTTGTTCCAAGCATTAGCCGCATGTGCAAAACTTGCATCACTGATTTCCTCATTATTAAGATGTAGGGAAAATTCTTCATCATTGTTGCAATTAGCACGGGTAATCATTTTCTTACTATTTTCCAAATAGTCTGACAACTCACAATACTACTACTCATAAATCTGAAAGAGTCAATTAATCTAAACTTAATTTTAGTGCCTTCTATTACTTTCGTGAAAGGGATATATCTTTCTTTGTTTATGGGCAGCAGTGAAATGGAACCGGGAACACTAACCAATTTTCTAATGATAAAATAATAATCATAACCTAATAAATTATTGCAACTGGTAGAATGTGGGAGTCTGTATAGTTTAGATTACATGCCTTATGCGCTGCCCCCCAAAATGCGCCTGAAGATGATTATGATCTCTAACTTTTATATCAGAATCAGTACATGATTTCCTGCAAATGTGACAAATCGAGGCGCTTTCAAATTGCCTAACCTGACTGGGACTTAAAGTATCCATAGGAATTATATTATTGATTATTTCAGTAGCCTAATGTGCAATAGTTTGAAGCTCGCTAACAAACTATTGAATACAATCCTTTCTTCTATAAATCCTAAATTGAGATAAAGAATCATTTAGAACACTTCAAATAGTAAGCTGGAAAGGTATATGTTTGGAGTAAAATAGGGCATTACTTTCCATACCATTTGTATACTTTCTAATACTCTCTAAGTCGGCATAAATTACAAATGGTTTTTTAATGGAAATTTTTGAACGTAAATTCATTTCTGCTTCGGTAGGCAGCCTATAAAGCATTGATTAAGTTGATTACAAACAGTAAATGGTTTTCTAAAGAATTGAAAAGGTGATTCAAACAACGGTTAACAAATAACTTTCTTGATTTGATATCTGTTTTGAAAATAAAGCTGACATATTTTTTAATCCATGTGAAATGGTACATAGTGTTAATATCCCGACTTGATCATTGAAAGTATTAAAAGATTTATGGGTTCTCTACCGCTTTGCTGATTACTGAATACAAAGGGTATAACTTTTTTATCATTTACGCAGTAGAAATTAACTGATAGGTCGTTTAGTTTCTCCATTTTTTTTGCATCATCCAGCCAAATAGGCTCACAGGAAGCAATACTCAACGTTATTTTTAACATTCACTACGCTATGAAGCGAGGAACTTTATCATAGGTTGAACGACCACCTCTAAATGGAACATAGCTATTAATATTCATTTTTAAATTTAAAACTTCATGTAATGCCCAATCGGAATCCCTTTCGGAAATTTTGTCTGTAACTTATAATACACGTTTTGATTGTACCACACACGTAAATTGGTTGAAATATCAATAACATATTTTTTTATGGCAAAAGTCTTCAACTCAATAATATAATTTTGAGGTTGCATGAAATTGCAGGCTAAGACCACATTCACCTTTAGCGTTAATTTTAATTTAACCTTTCAAAACTATTATATTTTAAAAAAAATTAAAAGGGTTTAATGTTTGATATTAATTATAATTCCTGTAAGTAACCCCATTAAAACATGACTGGGGTACCAATAAAATGCGTCTTTTTATCCCACTACCCACTTTCTCTGAAGCATTCTTTAACCGTCTCAGTCTTATGAGAGCATTTTAGTAATGATACGTTGCATTCAAACTTAAGCAGACTTTCATTGATCTATAATAAATTTTTTTTGAATTATATCTCGAAAAGCTTAATATTGGTGTTAATTATGGATATGCTTCCAAATTCCTTTTTGTTTTCAATAAAGGAATACACCCTTTTAAAACTATCTCACTACTACTTGGCATATCTCAGTTACCTTCAACAATACAAAGCACACACGTAATAATGAACTTTTAACATATAATTTTTCTTTAACACTTTAGGTTTACAATAAAATTCTAGTCACGATTGTAATGTAAAATATGACGCACCAACGCAAAAGCACGCACGCACGCACGCACGCACCACGCACGCACGCACGCAAAACCCAAACACACACACACACACACACACCTGGTTCTGGTTGATGAATTTATGGTCTTTAATTTGCGACTCCCGTTATGTTGTTGGAAAACGGGCAACATTGTCACTAAATATCGTTTCAATTTAAAATATTTCAAACACGTGATACTTTAAAAATTCTGGATTGGTGAAAATAATCAGGCTATGGGTTTTTTTTGGTTTTCTGGTACTTCGAGATAAAGTAAAACGCCATTTTGGGTAAAATGCGTAAAGCACATGTAAAATTTGGAAAAGGTGTTCCTAAAATTGGATTGAATTGTTCAAGAAAATTTTTAACTCAGGCCTGTTGCTGGTTTTATTCTTTTTCCACATAAATAAGTCCTGTTGGGGACTTCAATTTAGTTCGGCTTTAATTTTTTTGGGTGCTTCTGCTACACATTGGCTTCGATCAAGAGGTAAGCTATTCACTTTTCTTAGTTACTAAACTTAACATTGTTAATACAGGGTACATGTTTTGAAATTTACATACATCATAAAGATCATATTTTTAAAATTTGGTTATTGATTTAAATTCTAACACGGTTATTTTATATAGGTTTTTTCCTGGTTCATACACATTTACTGAAGATTAACATCCTTCGTGCTCCATAAAGGTAGTTAAATCGTGCTGGCAACACATTTGGATATCATTCGTTAGGTGTGAAATGTTGGTTATGGGTCTTCGAACCTGAATGAAAACAGTGTACGATTACTCCTTCTCCTAATATCTTCCGCATTAACAGAAGAAATGTATGTTACACCTACGACTCGGTTCTGATAAGTATTATTGTTGGCATACAAAATTTTACCTGGTGAGTGACTTTTGCTAGTTTTCTGTATCAAGAGGCCTCGTTATCTGTACTTTACTGAAAGTTTTTATAACCATTACATTACTGTGTTTGCTACTTGTATTAGTGTGTTATCACAATTATTTTAAGCCTGAAACTAATGCTTATACTTTATGGTTAAACCTTTGCTTAGTAATCGAGGTAACATCATACACTTTTACCTGTAAAAGATAAGTTGGGTTATTTCAAAGTTTCGCTTATACTTTTTGACATTAAACCAATTTGTACTTTATCTGTCAATCTCTAACGTTTCTTATGTACTAGTTTTACTCGGATAAATAACCATAGTTGTTCAATGGTTAGAACTACTTGTGTTTACTGCATACATTCAGCTGTTGTTGACTGAATGCTGCTAGTCGAGTTTAAATATACCATATATGTCATAAAATTTATGCAAACTTGGGGTTTCAATTACTGTGTAAACAAATTGCTTATTTAACTGTTATCATTGGGATGTATAACACTTGTTATTTTATTTATTTCTGAGTACAAGTTTAATAATTGTTAGTATAAAACTGTTTGAAATAGGATTTACTAAGTTGATTTTTTGTTGGTTGGTAGCCCTATGCTTACCAATAACTGTATCAATTTGTGCTGCGCCTTTGCTAACTTCTTGTATTGCAATTGCCGAATCGGTAATGAGCTTCGCCTTTCACATATTTTTAAACGCTTCATGCTTACTATTTTGTTTATAATGCTCATGTTAACTAAATTTAATAATATTTTGTGCTTGCATAAGTAAACAACTGGGTAGACATCTAGTGCTAATTTTCGCTTTATATTCGGGGTTTAATTGCGTCCGGTTGATTG
>JARFJB010000901.1:0-27500 GCA_036346205.1 Vesta saturnalis
TGAAAATGTATTGTTGTTCTCACCTTAACCCATTAATTTAGTATTTCTACAAGATAAGAATCATACGTTAGATGACAATGATTATAATCCCTGAATTATAAAGTAAAGTTGATTCGTTAATTATATTAAGTTTTTATCATAGAGCCTCCTTGTGGAAACGGTATCCCATTTAGGTGTTGCTTTGATTTAATGTTAAGCCACGTTCCATGTAAACAACTTAAAACTGTCTTAGAGCATCGCTAAAGCAATTAATTTCAAATAATTTTGTTTTGAAACAAATAATTACATCCTAGTTCAACCTCTACAACGAGTAATTTCAAATAGTCCTTTGAATATCCAAGTTAAAACGTAGTTGCTTTTATTACAAAAACATTTTAACGGGCATTTCTGTATTCCTAGCTTTATGTTAAAAAGGCGTACATAAGGTTTAAAATAAAAAAATTTCATGTTGTGTTTACTGAAATTATCAGAAAATTCTATCTAGTTCATGTATAAGTCGCAAATTTATACACATTTGCTAACGTTTTAGGCTTAGGTAGCATTTTGTAATTAATTGCCTCTACTACAAACTTTGCATTTATTTTGTTATGGACACGAGGTCAATTAGTGTTATTTAAAAAGCATTTAAGCATTAAATTATTATTAATATTATTAAATACATAAATAAAAAGTTTACCTAAAGTAGGATTTGAACCTGCTACATGTACTTTGCTAGACTACCGCTCTAACCAACTGGCCTATCGAAATACAAGCCCCACTCGATGTAAACTTTGTTTTTATGTATGTAGAACTGATTTTAATTTTATTTTTTATTTGTTCAGCGATCAAAGTCCAATGCACTTCCCTAGCCATGAAGTAATACTGTTAATGTATAAAATAGGTAATAGCGGTAATAATTAAATTGAGCTTAGCCGAATTAACATCGTGTGCAATTTATTTGATGTTCGATAATGAATTAGAGCTTCTGAAAATGCCCAATACCACAAGTGTATTGACACTATGATCCTTTATTTTATACTAATATAGCTATTTATGTAAAAAGTTTGCAAAAGCTTCATTTGTGTAACGAGCGCGATATTTGTGGCACGAAGGTAGCGAGATCACGCAATTTGCACAAAATAAAATTTTCTAACGTGTTTAACATAAAATTTTTCTAGTTTTGACACAAATGGATATTTTAATCTTATAAGAATCACAATCCTTGTTTTAAAATTACACATGTTCATTATATAGACTGTCAGTTCGATGCTTTTGTAATTTGGTCATATTTCGTGTTTGATAAGACTGCATGATTTAAATCATGCTGTAGGGAACGGCTGAATTCCTTTTGGTCAGAAAGGTCAATGAAAATTATGGTAACCCACGAATTGTTTATAAACCGAAGATGACGAGGGAACATTTTTGATGGCTGTTACAAGGGTTAGTATATTCTACTATAAGTACGTGTGCGTGCGTAGGTGCGTCGAAAAGCGTGCGTTCGTGTGCGTTAGGATACGAGAGTGCGCGTGCGTGTATCTGAGCATACCAGCATGCATGTGAGCAAGAATCTTTACATCTGTAGCGTGTGTACATGCGTGAGCATAATCGCGTGCATGTGCCCGTCTGTCAGTTCATGATTAGTATAAATAGGACATCAATATGCTACTGCTATTTAATAAAGGATAATAACGGTAATTAAGATGTTGAACTATTAGAAATATCACCTTTGTTACATTTTTCTTAAAATTGAAATGGTTTTTGATATTCATATCTTCTCAAAAAATTTTCCTTTTGAAAGAATACTATAACGTCAACTGTGTGTATGTATGTGTGTGTGTGTGTGTGTGTGTGTGTGTGTGTGTGTGTGTGCGTGTGTTTGTGTGTGTGAGTGTGTGTGTTTGTCCGTACGTGCTTGCGCGCGTTCATGCATGCGTGCGTGCGTCCATGCGTGACGTGTCGGCAGTTAGTGACTATGTACGTGTGCGTGTGCATGTGCATGGTGTCTGCATATGTGCGTTGTGCTGAGATCGACGTCGTGTGTGCTGGTGTGTGTGCGTGCGTGTGTGTCGTGTGTGTGCGTGCTGTGGTTGTGCTGTATGTCTGCGTGTATTGCGTGTGTCGTGTGGTGTGTGCGTATGTGCGTGAGTGCATTTGTAGTGTGACGTGTGTCGTGTGGCGTGTGTGTGTGTCAGTACTGTGTGCTTGTTGTGTGTGCGTGCATGTGCGTGCTGTGCATGTGTGCGCCCGTGAGCGTGTTGTATGCGTGTGCTGTGCGTGTGCTGTGTGTGTGTGCGTGTGTGTGTGTCGTGTCGTGTGTGTGTGTGTCGTGTGTGTGTGTGCGTGTGATGTGGTGTGCGTGTGTGTGTGTGCTGTGTGCGTGTGTGCGTGTGTCGTGTGTGTGTGTGTGCGTGTGCGTGTGTGTGTGCATGTGCGTGTGTGCGTGTGTGTGCGTGTGCTGTGGTGTGTGCTGTGGTGTGCGTGTCTGTGCGTGTGTGTGTGTGTGTGTCGTGTGCGTGTGTGCGTGTGCTGTGCGTGTGTGCGTGTGTGCGTGTGTGCGTGTGTCGTGTGCGTGTGTGTGTGTGTGTGTGTGTCACGTGTGTGCGTGTGGTGTCGTGCTGTGTGTTGTGTGTTATCGCATGTGTGTGTGTGTCAGTGCGTAGCGTGTGCGTGAGTTTACTGTGTTTGTGTAGCGTGTGAGTGTGTGCGTGCTATGTACGTGTGCTGTGTGCTATTGTCACGCGTTGCATATGTGCGTGTGTGCTAGTGCGTCTGTGAGACGTGCTGTGTCGAGTGTCAGTGAGTGCGTCGTGTGTGCGTGTTACGTGTCTGCGTGTGTGTCACTGTGTGCCAGTGTGCGCGTGAGTGCGTGTGTATGCGTGTGTGCGTGTCGTGTGTGCGTATGTGCAGTGCATTTGTACGTGTAGCGTGTGTGCGTGCGCGTGTGCGTGTGTGCGGTGTACGTGTGCTTGTGCGTGTGTGTGCGCGTGCATGTGCGTGTTGCATGTCGAGTGTCGTGCGCCCGTGAGCGTGTGTGTCGCGTACGTGTGTCGTGTGTCGTGTGCGTGAGTAGTATACTACCCACTTCTGGCTCACTTTTGTCACTAGATTTGTCACCAGATCTAGGAAAAGTCACCAGAAAAGTTACTAGATTTCAAGGTCGGTAACATTGCCTATTTCAAGGGGTAGACCACAGGTGTGTAACTCTCTCAAGGTCATGCTTGCACGAGTCCTTCAGGGTCAGTAGAAAAGTCACTAGAAAAGTTACTAGATTGTTGATTGTCCTGAAGGTCATTGCCCTAGGTCTCAGACAAGTCTATGCATGTTTCGAGGCCACGCCCTATTCTGGGAAACAAAGCCCATTGTTTAAAGTCTATGCTTTCAAGGTCAGAGAACAAAGACGATCTATTGTTTTGGCTGAGTCTTCTAGGAAATCAATAACAAAGACGATGCATTGTTCAAAGTCTATGCTTTCAAGGCCACATGAAAGAATAAAGACTATCTATTGTTCCGTTAAAATAGATTGTTATCTCAATTCTAGGAAATCAAGAATGAAGGCGATGCATTGTTCAAAGTCTATGCTTACAATTTTCAAGGTAAAAGAACAAAAGTGATTCATTGTTCTGGTCGAGTTATAAAATAAATTGTTATCTCAATTCTAAGAAATCATGAATAATGTATTGTTCAAAGTCTATGCTTATAATTTTCAAGGTAAATGAACAAAGACGATTCATTGTTCAGTTAGAAATAGATTGTTATCTCAATTCTAGGAAATCAAGAGCCCTGAGGTGCATGTTTCAAAGCCACGCCCCTCAGGTGGTCTAAACAGGTGGCCGTTCCGCTAAACAGGTAGCCGTTTCCAAAACAGGTAGCCGTTTCCTAAAACAGGTACCGTTTCTAAAACAGGTACCGTTTCCTAAAACAGGTAGCCGTTTCCTAAAACAGGGGTCCGTTTCAAAACAGATAGCTGTTTCTCAACCGTTTCTCCCGAAAAGGCGATCTATTGTTCAGGTCGAGATTCAACATCTCAATTCCAGGAAATCAAGAAGGAGGCCCATTATTCAAAGTCTATGCTTACATTTTCAAGGTGAAAGAACACAGACGATCTATTATTATGGATGAGTCATAGCTTCTAAAATTCTGAGAAAAATCAAGAACAAATAGGGCTCATTGTTCTAGTCAACGGTTCAAAGTCTATGCTTATAATTTTCAAAGGTTATATAGAAATGAACAAAGACGATTCATTGTTCTGGTTGATTTATAAAAATAGATTGTTATCTACACTTCGATTCTGAGAAATCAGTTTTCAAGAACAAAGGTGATTCATTGTCAACGATTACAAGGTCACACCTCTGAGAAATGAACAAAGACGATCCATTGTTCTGTTATTTTAAAATAAATTGTTATCTCAATTCTAGGAAATGAAGAATAAAGCCCATTGTTCAAAGTCTATGCTTACAATTTTCAAGGTGAGAGAACAAAGACATTCCATTGTTCAGGTTGAAAATAGATTGTTAAATACACTTCTATTCTAGGAAATCAAGAACAAAGACGATTCATTATTCCATTAGAAATAGATTGTTATCTCAATTTAGGAAATCAGGAATAAAGACGATGCATTATTCAAAGTCTATGCTTACAATTTTCAAGGTCACATGAGAAACAAAGACGATCTATTGTTGAGTCGGGTATGAAATTGAGAACAAAGACGATGCATTGTTCAGACTGATTAGGTCATCTAACAAGTAAAATATTTTTTACAAAACTACCGCAATATACCGATAAAAATTGATTTAAGTAAATATACATGGGACTTAACATACTTTTGCTGGATCATGTAACATTACTCCAACCATATGTAAACATGCTCATTTCGTAGTGTTTAGTCGTAGTGCAGTTGGGACAAGTAAAGTCATGAAAAAGCAATAAAATCGCTCCTGGATACTTCATGTAATAACAATATGAATAATAATTTAACATTTTGTTGTTCATGTTGTCAAAATAGTGATGGTAGTAGTAGTAGAAAAATGAAGAGAAACAAGATGAAGGTTATTCCGACTGGTCATCATCATTTCACATAGGGCTGAGGTGAAAAACAGGCAGCTAATGAATACTTAATTGATTGTGCTTCCTATAAACTATCGAACGATACGCATATTGAAATTGGATACAGTACACACCTTAACCTTGCACCAGTAGTGCGTATGAGATGTGGCAACAGCGTGATATTAGACGTGAAGGAATGGAATGAACTTCTAAGATGGTATTCATAGTAGAAATACAATTCCTCCGATCCCAAGAAATTGAAAGCCAAATTGATTGGTCACATGTAAACGAGGAGGATATAATACATGAGCAAGATTACGAATCTCTATCTAGTAATCTCGGTATTTATTGCAATTGGGAATTGCTTAAAGGATATGAGAGAATTTTGAAAACTGTTATGATAGAAAACTACAACTGTTGTTCGTGTACATTCAACGCCCATAACATAGAGGAACTATTCGATTTGAAGGATATAATAAGCTATAGATTGGAATTTCTTGAATCTTACAATCTGGTGTGTTTCTATGAAAATTCATACGACAAGTGGTTGACTACCGTCGTTTTCGTGAGAAGGAATTCGGGATGATGACATTTATAAAGACATTGATGATGTTATAAATGCCAAGTATAATATTAATTCACATAACACTGTTTTTAATGGAAATATTGTACTATCGCCCTGCTTATCTAATGTATAGCATTTACTAAAAATAAAGTTTTACACGATTTTAGGTATAAATACCCTACCCTATCCCTCAAGGTGAACAATGATAGGTAAGAAGGGAAGGTGCAGGTGGTTTAGTGAATACGCTAATCAATAAACTACCGGTGGAATTGCATTTACCCGGTTACCAGTATTGTGGTCCTGGTACAAAATTAGAGAAACGACTAGCACGCGGCGACCCCGGTATTAATCAATTAGATGCGCAGTGCAAACTGCATGAATGTTATAGAGACTACCAAGATTTAGAAAGTCGACATAGAGCAGATAAAATTTTAGAAGAAAAGCTGGGAACGCTTTAAATCAGCAGACGCAACATTAGGTGAACGAGCTGCAGCTTTAGCAGTCGGTACCACCATGAAGGCAAAGAGAAAATTTGGGATGGGGTTTAAACCGGTCCAAAAGAAGAATGGTGAAAGTTTATTGCATGTACGGAAAACAATAGCTAAAGAAATGAAAGCTAACGGAGATTTCTCCGACACAATAAAGTCAGCACTGTCAACGGCAAAACGTGTAGTAAAAGGTTGGGGAAAGAAAACATTAAAGTTCCTAGAGTAATTTTACCTAAACAAGGAGGTGTTTTGCCATTTCTTATTCCGTTATTCGCAGGATTATCAGCAATCGGTGCTTTAGCTGGCGGTGCATCGGGAATTGCTAAAGCAGTCAATGATGCAAAAATGCCAAAAATTGCAAGAGGAGACATCGCGCCATAATCGTATGATGGAATCGATCGCTGGTGGCGCATTCTATCTAAAACCATACAAATCTGGAGGTGCATTATACTTAAAACCGTTTCCAAAAACTGAGTAGATTACCCGAAAGAGCGTTAACAGATATTGATTTAAAGAAATACACAAAAGGTGTACCATACTTTAGGGGTATTTTATGAGAGATAGCCTGCCTAAATTACCACAGAAAAATTAATCTGGAATCATCAACTTAGATAGTCAGAGGGACCGGCACATTTTTGCTACAAAAGCGTGGTGAAAAGGTATGGTATTACGATAGTTCGGTAATCTTCGACCACCAGTTGAAGCGATTAACTACTTTCGGGGATGTAAAAATTATAATTACAATCAAGATCAGGAATTTAATAGCATTATTTGCGGGCACCTATGCCTACAATTTCTTATAAATAATCAACATAACCTAAATTTTCTCAGTTATGTCAATAACATTCAGTTTAGAAGGTGTTGGTAACATAGCTAGCTGCAACTTCTACCCACCGATAGAGCTAGATTTGGAGAAGAAATACGTTGTTGGATTGGTGGGATTTTACGGTTGCAACAGCATTAGAAAAATACCAACGAAATTTTATTTTAGAACAAATTCATCTCATTTGCGAGTGATTAATATTCCACACGGTGCCTATGAGTTAGATGAAATTAGTGCTTACTTGAAATCAAAGATACCCACAGAACAATTTTTCATTAGGGCAAACAACAATACGCTTAAGTGTGAGATAAACAGTTCATTTGAGAATTTTACTAAAGAGAGTAGCATTGGCCGCATGCTCGGGTTTGAGCCTAGAATACTAAAAGCGAACGTTCTCCACAATCTGCGTTAGACATCCAAATAATTAAACACACTAATCTGCATGTGGAGTGCAACATTATAAAGGGATCTTATCGAAACGGTAAACCTGCAAAGGTAATATACGAAATTGACGTTTCCGTACCCTGGCTACCGTTTGGATAAAGTTCCAACCAACACACATATTTAGAAATAAACACAGACATAATCAGTAATATAACAATCAAATTGACAAATCAAAAGGGTGAGTTAATAGACTTTGGTGAAAGTGAACCATTCACGGTACGCTTAGAACTAAAGAACATGGGTCTGCGAATTAATCACAGGACAATTCCATACAAAAGACCAATCAACCCTCATTGCAGTTAACATCTGCAGAGAAATACTTTTAACATCAATTGGATTGAAAGTTCTGAGTGAGCAAACCATTAAACGTGTTTCAAAGCGTACATTTTAATAGAATTAATGTATCTCTAAGAAATATTAAATTTATTGAATGAAGTTTACTTTAATGTCTATCTCTTTTACACAATGATATGTCTGCTACACATCGCAACCTGAAATTATTGTATCACTCTGAATGTATTCATCTAAAATATGCAATGTTTTATTGAACAATGGGTTTCTTTGTTAATAATAGCATTTGCATTCTTAAAATTTGTAGGAATGTATAACAAAAATTCAAGCTAATAAAGACTTTCTTTGTATAAACACACACACACATCTGCATTCTTAAAATTATTTTTAATAACTTTAAAACTTGCCAAAACTACATCGCATAATTAGTAATATAATAATTAATGAAAATGAAAAGGTTTCGCTATAAATAACAATAGGTTTGCATTCAAAAGTATGTAATTTAAAAAATGCAATATTTAATGTGAACAAGGATTTTCTTTGCATAACAATGAAAGCTTTTATAGTGCATTCTTGAAAAATATAAAGTAAACAAACTGTAAAAGGGATAATTAATAACAATTAATTTAAAAGTTTTGAGAAGAAATTTATATAAAAGACATCATCCCTTTAGTAAATTTTTAATTACTCATCAACCCTCATTGCATCTAGACAATTACTGAATCATTAAACATCTTTCAAAACGTACATTTTGATGATGCTATAATTAAATCAGATATTCACACCTATCTTCCGTATGGCTCTTCTAAGTATGGACCTTCCGAAGAAATACGCATTTTAATTCAGAGTCAGGATCTAATTACAGCTACTTATGATAGTTTTCTGTACATAGAAGGTAAGCTGAAGAAAGAAGATGAAGGAAAATCATGTAACTTAACCAATAATTTCCCCAACTTCCTTTTCGAAGAGATTCGTTATGAGTTAGGCGGTCAAAGAGTGGACGTTTGCCGAAATCCCGGCATAACATCTACACTTAAAGGATATATTTCTTATACGACAAGCAAGAGCAAAGCATTAAGCCATTTGGGTGGTCACCAAAGAATGAGGAACCATTACAAGTAGAATTCGATGAGGAAATGGCGAAAAATCCTTTACAGAATGCATACCATTGAACCACATATTTGGAATAATGGAGGATTATCGTCAAGTGATCGTGAATATGCGCCAAGAGTTGATTTTAATTCGATCTAGAAGCGATACAAACTGCTACTATGGTGACGTTGATGCGGAAATAACCCTAAATAAAATTCAATGGAAAGTACCACACTTAACCCTTAGTGATGCCGCGAAACTGAACTTGTTTGAAGGAATAAATAAGAATTCTATTGTTACTGTACCATTTCGTCAATGGGAGTTATATGAATTACCTGCTTTAAAACAAGCAACCTCTGATATATGGCCAATAAAAACGTCAACGCAACTAGAAAAACCGCGCTGGATAATTGTTGCATTCCAACAAGGTAAAAGGTACACAAAGTCTGCAAGAGCCGGAAATTTTGATCACATTAACATCAGGAACCTTAAAGTACATCTGAATTCAGAGTATTATCCCTATGAAGCAATGCATTTGAACTTCAGTGCTAACCAATACATACCTGCCTATCGCAATTTTTGAACTTCCGATGTGACTACTATGATGAAGATAATACAGATGCGTTATTCAACTACACCGAATTCAAATCATGTCCAGTATTTGTAATGGACTGTTCTAAACAGAATGAATCCTTAAAAACTCAACAGTAGACATCAAATTGGAAATGGAAACACTAACACCTTTCGATAATGGAATCGTTGCCTATGGTCTTATTCTCCACGATGCTATTGTGCAGTACAACCCACTCACCGGAGAAGTGAAAAATTATAATCTGTATTATATAAATAAAAATGTTGTAATTATTCGTTTAGTTTCATTTCATCCATCAAAGATGAAAGTAGTTGCGCAGAAACAAAACTTCCAATTCAAAATCATGACTTTGATGAAAAGTCTGGTACTTCAAACATGGCGATTTACTTCCTAATAGTATACGTGGCATTATATGTGGCCCTCCAACTGCGGCAAAACAAACGCAATGATTAGTTTGCTTACTGAGAAAAACGGTTTGAAATTTAAACATGTATACGTATACTCCAAGTCATTAAATCAAAACAAGTACAAACTTTTACAGGAAATCCTACTTCCGATAAAGGATATAGGTTACTTTACGTTCAGTGATAATCAAGATGTGATTAAGCCGAATTGTGCAAAAGCAAACTCTATCTTTATCTTTGATGATATCGCCTGTGAAAAGCAAAATAACATAAGGGCATATTTTTCTATGGGTAGACATAACGATATTGATTGTTTCTATTTGGGCCAAACTTACAGTAAAATTCCAAAGCAATTAATTCGTGACAATGCGAATCTAATTATATTATTTGAGCAAGATGAATTAAACCTAAAACATGTGTATGAGGATCATGTAAGCCCCACCATAAGCATGACATTGTTTCGTGATATGTGTTCAAAGTGCTGGATAGATCCGTTTGGGTTCATAGTCATAAATAAGGATGCTGAAGTCAATAATGGTCGCTATAGGAAAAGGTTTGATGAATATATAATACCTTAACCTGATTTCAGTGGTTTAGTAGTTACACACCCGTTTAGGTATTAACAGCCCTTTTGCTACAATGGATAATAAGGAGATGATATTAAAGCGAAAAATTATTCAGGCTCGTAAAATAATACAGCAGAAATACAACAGTCTTAAAACTACCCGCATTGATAATGAAAGAACGTTTGAAAGTACTTATAAACCTCTAATAGAACCCCTAACTGAAATAGCGAATAAAATGCATCCTGATAAGAAAGCAAAGGAGTCCGTTAAACCCAAAACTTGCCTTTGTTCATATTTCGAAGAAAACATGACTACTAGCCCACCACACTTCCTTTCACCAAGGAAGACAAGCCCCTAGCTCAACTTCCGCTGTTTCAAATAAATCCTCCTCGTACACCACCTTTCCTAGAAACATCTGTCGTAGGAGAGATTACTGCCGAGGAAGAAGAACCTCTTAGTATCACAGATGTATCCTGTAATGAACCCATCTCTGAAGAATTTCTCGAGCAGTACCACGAATTACCTCGTATATATGTTGAACGTATTATGAGGGATCTTGAAGGTGCTATTGATCACACTTATGGAGTCCACTACGACACCAAAACAGACAAATGGGCAATTGGTAATACCCCATCACAATTAAAGGAAAGGATATGATCATTAATGGTGTCACGTATAAAGGGACTCCAGGTATATATGATCTGCTTATTATGAATGAACCCGATTTAAATCTAGTAAATTCAAAGGATAGAAAGAATTATAAACGTATTTTAGCAGCTACGAATGTTGCAAGGCGAGATTATGATGTAAGTGGACAGATTCGAGGAAGCCGCAGCAAAAGTATACACAAATAATTAAACCCTTGCTGTCATCACCTTCAACTCAGGGAGGTGGAGCTATGTTTTTAAGGAATTAACAAACAGGCCGATTGAATATAAGTATTGGAATGATGTACATGAACTAATTCGTGATCTAGAAGTATTGTGGGCAGAAAAATTGGCTGGAAACACCGGTGTCGTAAACGATATAATATCAATTGTAGAGGAATTGTATGAAGATGGATACATTGAAAGACCAAACACTAGTTTTCTGAACAATATAAATCAGACTGCATTGATGTCGACATATCATAACTAAAATGCCTCTTGATAAATTTGGACGGTCACATGCCCAGTATCAATTTAAGAAATTAACCCCTCAGTTTCAACTTATTGATGATAATCAATTCGATATCGAGAATAAGAGACTCAGCAATGTTGCCAACCCCATAGATCCTCAAGATGTCATCACCAAGCAATACTATTTATCGACAAGGTTGAATTTGATGGAAACCGTTTGACCCAGTTGGCGGATCCGGAAGAAGATGGTGATGCTATAAGTAAAGGATACCTTGATTTTTGTCTGCAATTCAGAAAGCTGTTAAAGGAACTTTAACGCTTATCTAGTGTTGGAGGAAAACTACATCAACTTAAAGAAATTGTGGATCAATCCAAATTACAACTCGTCAATGAATTGCAAAACCCGCAAGAAAAAATTTTAAACGAAGGCGCACAATAATTAAGGGATATGATGACCTCTGGCAAGCAGATTTGGCCGAATTTAACACATATGCCAAACAAAATAAGGGCTACAAGTATATTTTAGTAGTTATTGACTGTTTTTCGAAATACTTGTGGACCAAAGGATTAAAAACAAAACGGGCTTGAAGTTGCCAAGGCCATGCAGGCAATCTTCAAAACGGGCCGGAACCCTTCCAATTTGCAGACAGATGCAGGAAAAGAATTCTACAATGAGCATTTCACTAAACTAATGCAGCGTTATGAGTCAACCATTACTCCACCTATAGTACAAAAGAAGGCAGCAATTGCGGAACGAGTGATCAGGACCGTTAAGTCTGCCCTATACAAGTCATTCAGCCTACAGGGTAAATATAAATGGATTGATACAATTGACACCGTAACGATGGATTATAACAATCGTAAGCATAGAACTACAGGAATGAAGCCCAAAGATGTCGGTAATCATACAAAGCTAGAGGCTTACACTCACATAAAAATAGTTGATAGGAATCGTTATTGTGTGGGTGACATAGTACGAATCAGTAAGTTTAAAAGTATTTTCGCTAAAGGATACACCCCAATTGGTCAAGTGAACTATTCAAGATTGTGAAAGTTTGCATTACTAACCCAACCACCTACATGTTGGAGGACATGAAAGGATCACCTGTACTGGGAGGCTTTTATGAACATGAATTACAGAAAACAAAGCATCCGGATGTGTACCTTGTGGAAAAAGTGCTTGCCCAAGAATAACAAGTTATTCGTAAAGTGGTGGGGATTGGATGAAAGATCATGGATCAATAAAGACGATTTAGTTTTATAATATAGCTGTAGGGATTGTAACTTTTAGATGAATTAAAACCACATAAAAATTATAATTGTATTTATTTAAATATTACATCATCTTATATAGTAAACCTAAAGTATTTCTATAATCGTTTAAATTACTAGACGGCCATATTCCCGAATCTGGTCCACATGTCCATCCCAAGCAGGAATCACCTTTCTCAATGTTTTCCAAAATCCAATTTTGTGGTGTTCCTCATTTTCCCACGGTTGAAACTTATATGTAATGTTTTGTTCTAACAATACTTCAATTAAAATAGTGAGGCACTTGTAATTAGCATAATATGCTGCTGTCTCGATACATTCACTTATAATAGGAAGTGTCTTTATAAACAATATTTTGTACGCTAGCATTTGTACACAATGAATCACCCCATAATAACTTGTATATGTACATTTTAAGGGTATGTCACCAAGTAAATTCATGCCATCTAAAATCCTATTTACATCATTAGAGGTTAACGAACCTTTATCGGTACACAAGTTCGTAAAACTTTTAATGGTATTGTCTAAGCTAATTTTTCTATCAAATAATGTCTTAATAATTACTGCATTTGCACATTTTGAGTTTATAGCACCAGTTAAAACACTCATCGGGAATAACAATATTTTGCAATATATTCAATATAAATGTATAGTTTTCAGGAGAGGTCAAAGAACGCTTCAGGTACTTTTGTAGATTTGATCACTACTGCACTGCAGCTCTTCCTGCAAGCTGTCTTGAAGACTGCTCATTGTTTACTGAAAGTACCCCAGGGTCTAGTATCAGTGAAATCAAAATTTACTAAGCGTTTATCATCATAAGGATTGAGTATGACTTTATTTTGTTTAATGGTAAACACATCATGCTTTCTTTGATCTTATGAGGTGTTGATAGCGCCTTATTACGCCACCATCAAATAAAACCTGTTTATAATCATTAATAGTGATCTGCCTCACACTTGCGTGGGTAGAACCCTTTGATTTTTTTACAACCTTTTCATCAACCGCGTAAGCATACATTTTTGCACGAAGTCCTACAAATTCAACCATAATTTTGCCATGATTTTCATCTTTCATTAAGCCGGGGACCTTTTATTTACTAATGGGAGTCCAAAGATGTTGTCGGGACTATAATCAGATGTATCGAATTTATCAATGTCCTCTTTAATACATTCATAGATATCGGGAACCGAAAAGGCGTATATGAGACTATCCGTATCCGTGTACAAGAGCTTAGCACTATTATGGAACTTGGGTAGCGTGTAACCGTAATGAAAATTATATAAAAAGTTTTTGAAACGTCTAAAACACTGAATCCTGCATATATAGGTTTATTAAATATACTTCAAGCTTATTCATTTCAATGATAAGCATATCATTGTCAAATATTGTACAACTATGAAAATTTGGTTTTGATATGTAAGCACGAGCACCATAGCGACCCTCCCATTTCGTTACTAGCCGTATGTCCTTATGCTTACGTACATTTTCCATCAGCTTCCGAAAACACTATTAATCATTAATTTATAGAAATTTTATCGAATTCATTTTGAGATTGCTGACGCATGGCTGTATTTAAATCTATGTATTTTTTAACCACGGGGACTGTTTAAAACGTAATATACGGTGTACTTTTACCAACTTCAATCCATATTTTAAATATACTTTTAAATTTCTTAATGAATTACATAATTACGTTTTGGATACAGGGTAAGCAGTAATTTTTCATTTTGGAATCAGGCGGGTGGAACCATATGTTCGGGTGCCAGCGGGGTGACTCTCATGTAATTCTATAGGATAGTCTAAATCACACTCGACTATATACCAATTTCCGAATCATCAGGATGGTTTATTAAATTAAACTTTCAAAAACTTATCAAAAAAGAAAAATCGAAATTGAAATTCTGACATGGCGGTATTAAATTATTCACGGAGTAATTAAATACCAACTTTCATTCAAATTTTTATTACTTATTTTAGTTTACATACCGTTTGAACAGGTAACCCCTTAATTTTTCAATAAACATTAACAATAATGTCGTAAATAATTCAACTTTACTTTGTAATTTTAAGATAGTCAATCAAACCGGGACTTATAAATTGAATCAAGGTGTTATTAAACAATTTCCAAAGTTTTCGAAAAATCGCAAAAGTAGAATCTGTTTTAAATACAAATCGAGTACTTAACATTTAATATAAATTTTTCCAAACGTTAACCGCATCGCAAAACTCTATCCTTTCCCTCATTATTAAATGCTGAAAAATCTTCTTTGGGAAGCTGGCCATTCAATTTACCCACGTATAATAATTTAAGGAAACAATTTCGAATACTAAAAAATTTCCTATTTTGAATACGCAAATAATTTTTATATCCTCCAAATATCTAAATTTTCAAACTACCCTCAAAATCTAAAGATCAATAAATCTAAACTTTTTTGGTGCCTTCCATTACCCGTAAAAATATACTTTCATTAAGGAAACAAACCGGGAACACTAGAATTCTCTAATGTGAAATGGAATATAACCTAAAATTATAATACAACTGGCAAATTGGAGTCTTAATTTATTAAGGGTGCCTCCCCAAATCCCCGTAAGAGATTATTTCTTTTTATTCAGAAATAAAGGGAAAATTACAAATTCCTTTAAATTGTCAACCTGATAATTAAATACCCATTGGAAAATTTGATTGATTATTTCGGCCCAATGGCAATATTTGGTCTTAACAAACCAGAATGAATTTTTCAAAAGACAAATCGGGTAAAGTCACTATGAAACTTAAAAGTAACAATGGAAATGTGTTTTTGGAGGAAAAAATATTACCTTCAACCATTTGCAACCTTCTTAAAAACTTTTAAATCGGATAAAGACAAATGGACCTTTTCTTGAAAATGCGAAATTTTTTGAATGAAAATTTCCTTCGGTATACCTGAACATTGAAATTATCAATTGTTAAATGTTTTTAAAGCTACATCAGACCAAAAATGATTCAAACATCGGTTAAAATTCTTATGGCCATCCTTTGATATTGTTTTGAAAATAAAGCTGACATATTTTTAATCCATGTGAAATGGTTACAGTGTCATCCCCGGCCGAAAGTATTAAAAGATTTATGGGTTCTTTATCGCTTTGCTGATTACTCAATACAAAGGGTACAACTTTTTACCATTTATACAGTACAAATTAATTGCGAGGTTGTTTAGTTTCTCAAATTTTTTACATCATCCAGTTGAATGGGAAGTGAATTGAATCAAAATTCAAAACGTCTAGAAAATGAGGATAGCTAGAAGTTCGGTTTGAGTTTTGTGAAGCAGGATATAATGCCGAAACAACGGCCCACAGGAAGCAAAACTCATCGTTATTTTTAACATTAACAACAGCATGCTTTACTGCTATGAAGGAGGAACTTTAACATAAGTTGAACAACCACCTCTAATGGGACATAGCTATTAATATTTACTTTTAAATGTAAGATTTCATGTACTGCCCAACCGGAATCCCTTTCAGAAAACTCCTCTAATTTTATCCGTAACTTATATACACGTTTTCATTGTACCAGACACGCATATTGGTTGAAATATCAATAACGCAATTTTTGTGGCAAAAGTCTTCAACTCAATATTATGATTTTGGGGTTGCATGAAATTCAGCCTAAGACCACATTTACCTTTAGCATAGATTGCCTTAACATTAATTTCACCTTACGTGCAAAACTATTATATGCGTTTAAAAAATATCAAAGGGTCCTTAATGTTTGACATATTGATTATAATTCCTGTAAGCAGCCTACCATTAAAACATGGTTAACCAACGTAATTTATGCATACCTTTTTATTGACAATTCCACTACCAACCTTCTTGAAGCGTTCTTTAACCGTCTCAATCTAACCAGATAGCACTTGAGCAATGCTAAATTGTCAAGCTTCAAGCTTTCATTGGTCTCAAATAAATTTTATGTTTAATTATATCTTGCAATAGCTTGATATTGGTTTCATACGGATGTGCCTGGCAAATTCCTTTTGTCTTCAATAAGGGAACAATGCGCTTTTTAAATTAACCATCTCACTACTACTTGGCATACCATAGCTAGCAATATGAAGCACACACGTAACAATGAACTTTTAACAAATTTCTCTTCACAACGGTTCTAGTCACGATTGTAAAAATATGATGACAGACTGGTGAGCAATAATAGTTACTCTTTACGTTTAACAAATTGCTTCGGTTTACAATAAAACTTTTAGTCAGGATTGTAAAAATATTATGCACACACTGGTGAGTAATAATAGTTGCTTTTTACTTTAGGTAATTTGTTGTTGTGACGATTGTAATGTATCGACTGACGTGGGACTGTTCTTTATCTACTTATATAGAGATAGGATCGGTAAGGTCGGATATGTTCGGATCACCTTTTCAGAAGCTACGACTCAACAATGAATCGTCTTTGTTCTTTTACCTTGAAAATTGTAAGCATAAACTTTAAATCGTTGACAATGGATCACCTTTATTCTTGAAAGAGATGTATTTAGATAACAATCTATTTTATAATCAACCAGAACAATGATTGTTCTTGATTTCTAGGGTGACCTTGAAAATTGTAAGCAGACTTTGAACCGTCGACAATGCATCGTCTTTGTTCTTGATTTTAAATTTCAGAAGCTATGACTCAGCCCAAAAAAATTCTTTTCTTCATTGGTTCATAGACTTTGAAGCGTTGACAATGGATTACCTTATTCTTGATTTCAGAATCGAAGTGTATTTAGATAACAATATATTTTTATAACTCACCCAAAACAATAGATCGTCTTTGTTCTCATGTGACCTTGAAAATTGTAAGCATAGACTTTGAAAATGCATCGTCTTTATTCTGATTTCCTAGAATTGAGATAACAATCTATTTCTAATGGAATAATGAATCGTCTTTGTTCTTGATTTCAGAAAGAAGGTATTTAACAATCTATTTTCAACCTGAACAATGGAATGTCTTTGTTCTCTCACCTTGAAAATTGTCATAGACTTTGAACAATGGTTCTTCATTTCAGAATTGAGATAACAATTTATTTTTAAAATAACAGAACAATGGATCGTCTTTGTTCATTTCTCAGAGGTGTGACCTTGTAATCGTTGACAATGAATCACCTTTGTTCTTGATTTTCGAAGGTGTAACAATCTATTTTTATAAATCAACCAGAACAATGAATCGTCTTTGTTTTCTCATATAACCTTTGAAAATTATAAGCAAGACTTTGAACCGTTGACTAGAACAATGAGCTCTTTGTTCTTGATTTCTAGAATTTTAGAAGCTATGACTCATCCAAAAATAGATCGTCTGTGTTCTTTCACCTTGAAAATGTAAGCATAGACTTTGAATAATGGGCCCCTTTCTGATTTCCTGGAATTGAGATGTTGAATCTCGACCTGAACAATAGATCGCCTTTTGGGAGAAACGGTTGAGAAACAGCTATCTGTTTTGGGAAACGGACCCCTGTTTTAGGAAACGGCTACCTGTTTTTAGGAAACGGTACCTGTTTTTGGAAACGGTACCTGTTTTAAAACGGCTACCTGTTTTAGGAAACGGCTACCTGTTTAGCGGAACGGACCTGTTTAGACCACCTGAGGGGCGGGTTTGAAACATGCACCTCAGGGCTCTTGATTTCCTAGAATTGAGATAACAATCTATTTCTAACTGAACAATGAATCGTCTTTGTTCATTTACCTTGAAAATTATAAGCATAGACTTTGAACAATACATTATTCATGATTTTTAGAATTGAGATAACAATTTATTTTTATAACTCGACCAGAACAATGAATCACTTTTGTTCTTTTACCTTGAAAATTGTAAGCATAGACTTTGAACAATGCATCGCCTTCATTCTTGATTTCCTAGAATTGAGATAACCTTATTTTTAACGGAACAATAGATAGTCTTTTTCTTTCATGTGGCCTTGAAAGCATAGACTTTGAACAAATCGTCTTTGTTATTGATTTCCTAGAAGACTCAGCCAAAACATAGATCGTCTTTGTTTCTGACCTTGAAAGCATAGACTTTAAACAATGGGCCCCTTTGTTTGAATAGGGCGTGGGCCATAGACTTGCTTGAGGGCAATGACCTTCAGGACAATCAACAATCTAGTAACTTTTCTAGTGACCTTGAAGGACCTCAAGCATAACCTTGAAGAGAGTTACACACCTGTGGTCTACCCCTTGAAATAGGCAATGTTACCGACCTTGAAATCTAGTAACTTTTCTGGTGACTTTTCCTAGATCTGGTGACAAATCTAGTGACAAAAGTGAGCCAGAAGTGGGTATATACTACTTTTGGTGTGCGTGTGTGGTGTGGTGTGTGGTGTGGTGTGTGGGTTGGTGGTGTGTGGGTGTGTGGTGTGCATGTGTGGTGTGTGGTGTGCGTGCGTGTGCGTGTGCTGTGCGGTGTGGCGTGTGGTGCGTTGTGCGTGTGTCGTGTGTGCGTGTGGTGTGGTGTGTCTGTGTGCGTGTGTGCGTGTGTACGTGTGTGCGTGTGTGGTGTGTAGTGTGTGTGTGCGTGTGTGTGTGTGTGTGTGTGTGTGTGTGTGTGTGTGTGTGTGTGTGTGTGCGTGTGTTGCGTGTGTGAGTTTGTGTGTGCGTGTGTACGTGTGTGCGTGTCCATGGTGTGTGTGTGTGTGTGTGTGTGTGCGTGTGTGTGTGTGTGTGTGTGTGTGTGTGCGTGTGGCGTGTATGTGTGTGTGTGTGTGTGTGTGTGTGTGTGTGTGTGTGTGTGTGTGTGTGTGTGCTGTGTGTGTGTGGGTGCTGTGCTGTGTGGTGTGTGTGCGTGTGTGTGTGTGTTCGTGCGTGTGTGCGTGTGTGTGTGTGTGTGTGTGGTGTATGCATGTGTGCGTGTGTGCTTGTGTGGTGTGTGTGTGTGTGCGCTTGTCGTTTCGTGTAGCGCGTGTGCGCGTGTCGTGTGCATGTGTGTGCGTGTGCATGTTGTGTGCGTGTGTTGTGCGTGTGGTGTGCTGTGTGTGCGTGGTGCGTGTGTGCGTGTGTGCGTGTGTCGTGGTGCTGTGTGCGTGTGTGGTGTGCGTGTGTGCGTGTGTGTGTGTTGCTGTGGGTGTGCGTGTGTCGTGTAGTGTGGTTGTGCGTGTGTGTGCAGTGCTACGTGTGTGCGTGCGTGTGTGTGTGCGTCTGTGCGTGGTGCGTGTGCGCGTGTGTACATGTGTGTGTACGTACGCGCGTGGTACCGTGTGTGCAATGCGCGTGTCTGCGTGTGTGTGCATGTGTGCTGTGCGACGTGCGTTTGTGCGTGCGTGTGTGCGTGTGTGCGTGTGCGCGTGTGCGTGTGAGTGTGCGTGTGCGTGAGCGTGTGCGTGTGCCTGTGCGTGTGCGTTTGCGTGTGCGTGTGAGTGTACGTGTGCGTGTGCGTGTGCGTGTGCATGTGCGTGTGCGTGTGAGTGTGCGTGTGCGTGGTCGTGCGCGTGTGCGTGTGAATGTGCGTGTGCGTGTGCGTGTGGGTGTGGTGTGCGTGTGCGTGTACCTGTGCGTGTGCGTGTGTTTAATGGTATTGGGTACACATTGCAATTGAGTAGTTTCAGAAAATCAAATCTTTTACAACAGTTATTCTTAATTGGGTTTATATACCAAATTTGTCTGCACTTTAATTTTTAAACACTACTCATCCTTACATATTTGTCATGCTTATTATTTATTTCTAATACACCTAAAAGCAAAAGGAGCCAATACTGTATTTTGTTTCAGTAACCATTGTGTCACAAAGATAACACTAATTCCTTTTGAAGGACAGATACTTGTTCTGGGCTGGTGACCTATGCATGCTTGGTTGCTCTTTTTCTGATTATGTAACTACCATACATTATACAAATTTAATGGTGTTGTCTATGCGTACATAAGTATAATGAATAGATTTCCATAATTCATGTATTCTAAAGTGAAAACTGAAATTACAGTGAACATGTTCAGAAATTTGCATTTAATGTAGGTATTATTAGTTCTAATAAGAATATCACCTCTGTTACATTTTTCTTAAAATTGAAGAGATTTTTGATATTCCTAACTTCCCAAAAAATTTTCCTTCTGAAAGAATACTCTAATGACAACTGTGTGTATGTATGTGTGTGTATGTGTGCGTGTGTGGGTGTGTGTGTGTGTGTGTCGTGTCTGTGTGTGTGTGTGTGTGTGTGTGTGTGTGTGTGTGTGTGCGTACGTACGTTCGCGCGTTAATGTGTGCGTCCGTTCATGCTTGAGTGTCAGCGAGCGTGCGTGCGTACGCGTTGGCATGCGTGAGTTAGTAACTATGTGTGTGCGTGTGTGCGCGTGTTCGTGTGGCGTGTGCTGTCGTGTGCTGTGGTGTCGTGTGTCGTACGTGTGCGTGTGTCGTGTGTGCGTGTGCGTGTGTGTGCGTGTCAGCGCTGTGCTGCGCTGTGTGCGTGTGTGTGTGCGTTTGTGCGTGTGACCGTGTGTGCGTGTGCGTGTCTGTGGTGTCGTGTGCGTGTGCGTGTGCGTGTGCGTGTGCGTGTGCGTGTGCGTGTGCGTGTGAGTGTGCGTGTGCGTGTGCGTGTGCGTGTGCGCGTGCGTGTGCGCGTGCGTATGCATGTTCGTTATATTTAATTTGGTTTATAAACCAAATTTGTTTTTTGTGCTGCATTTAAATTTTTAGACGCTACTCATCCTTGCATATTTGTCATGCTTATCATTTATTTCTGATACACCAAAAGGAGCCAATACTTCATTTCGTTTCAATAACCATTGTGTTACAAAGCTAACACTATTTCCTTTTGAAATGCAGATACTTGGTCTGGGTTGGTTACCCATGAATGCTTGATGGCTTTTTTTCTGATTATGTAACTGTCATTCATTATACAAAGTTAATGGTGTTGGCTGTGGGTACATTAAGTGTAATAAATAGATTTCCATAATTCATGTATTCTTGAGCATTTAATTTAGGTTTAAGGGGTGTAATGGATTGTTTTCATCATCAGAAAATATAATTCATTTTATTCAAATCTTTGTTTTATGGTATTCTAAAGTGAAAATTAAAATTACTGTGAACATGTTCAGAAATTTGCATTCAATGCAGGTATTAATAATTCTATTAAAAATTGTAATGTTTTTCTAAAAAAATCTAATTTATGGTTTAACTAAATTACCTATAAAAGATTTAAAAATATGTAAGAGCTCTTAGTGCCATCATGAGGTTCTGTTTGATAAGTATTTTTGTGGTCGCAGTTCAATCCTTGCAGGTAAATACAAAAGTAAGATTTAAAATATTGCGTAACTAATGTGGTTTAATTAAGTTGGAGCCTGTGGTAAGAGATGCATGGGAAGCTGCAATGACACCTTATGCACAAGAATGTATTATGTTTACAAAAGTTAACCCGGAAATTGTAAAAAATCTGTTGGGACAAGTACATTTGCCAGACGAAGAAACATTTCACTGCTTTTTGAAATGCTTGTTTGATAAGTTACTATTTCAACATCCTGATGAAACGTTTAACAGAGAACAAATGCTGAAAACTATACTCGGGTTAACTCCTGATCTTTTGGAAGAATGTATTCAAGAAGGCGCAAGTGAGACCGACGTATGTAGAAGAGTGTATATCGTAACTAGATGCATAATGCACGATACCGCTAACTAATTTTGTCTATTTCATGCTGATCCTTTTATGGTGAGAATATAAGGGTTTTACTATTTTTGAATAAGTTTCAGTTAGTACGTTTTCTTGTGTGTTTATATCTGTAGCTCTACATTATCATTTTTCAAACCGATATAAAATGTACAGTTATAACGAAACTTACTTTAGCATAAAATATATGTATATCACTGAATAAATACAATAAAGTTACGAGATGAAAATATAAATTGTATATGATATTTTATAGTGTTCGTACCTTCATTGCTAAGCTAATTTCAGGGCTACGCCATCCTAGTGACAAATGTGTCCAGTGAACACTGGCGGCAATGTCTGGCCAGTGGAGTGGTGGAGCGCTGAACTGTATGTCCTCTGCAAGAGAAACTATTTATACTGTTGCAAATATAACAAAAATAAAAGAAAAAAATTAATTAATCCATGTCGGTTATGCAAAGTGCGATTATACCTTTCTTGTTTAAACGGTGTAAGGTACTGAAACGAAGTCGCCCTGATCGCGGCTTAGTTATATTAACACATTGCGTCATATTTCACTCTCAGGACGTCTACAAATTCTAAATCCAATCATTATCAACCTACAAAGGCGCAGCTATCTGTCGCCTGTATCCTGTTTCTTATTAATTGTCTGTCGACCTGCAGTCTCGATTCTCGCAGCCTCCAGATATTTTTACAAGCTACCGTAAGTTACATAAAGACGCACGTTAGTAGTGTAAAAGGAACTCGGTTTCGATAGTAAATCGCGTGTACATCCGAAATTGTCATCTATGTAAGTTAATTGTTGTGAAAGGTAAAATATAACATGTAGTGCGGTTGCGTGTGGGTATTCGTGTGCGTGTGGTTTGCGTGTGCGTGTGCGTGTCCGTGTGCGTGTGCGTGTGCGTGTGCGTGTGCGTGTGCGCGTGCGCGTGCGTGTGCGTGTGAGTGTGCGTGTGCGTGTGCGTGCGTGTGCGTGTGCGTGTGCGTGTGCGTGTGCGTGTGCGTGTGCGTGTACGTGTGCGTGTGCGTGTGCGCGTGCGTATCCGTGTACGTGTCCTTGGGTGCGCGTGCGTGTGTTCGAGTATGTATGTTTGTACCCACGATAACTCCCGAACATTTACGTACTTGAAAGTTTGTATTTAAGCTTTATTTCGTTTATCTTGGTGCTGGTAATCTGTTGTGAGAAATCCAGGAGCGATGAGGGGGTTTATTACGGGCAGTATTTGATTTTTATAAAATATTTCTGATATATCTACGTATTTCGAAAATATAAAAATACGCAGATATAGAACTTAGAGATATGCATAATTATGTTCCACGGAATTTATTGACATGAGGCTTAATTTGACGACAACGAAATTCCAACGTGGAGTTTAAGTTTATGTTCAAAAATGTTTTTCATTATATGTATTTACAGAAAAATGTGAAGACCTTATCTCTAGAAATAATTTAATTTCGGTGGACTTTTCTTTATTAAGTATTGTAATATGGAGCTAAAATGCTTTAAAAATAAATTAAGTCGTGTTGAAATCGCTTAAATCGCTTTTAATATGTTTAAAGTTAACGTCTAGATGTCTATTGACCTTTGTCTGACATGATTTTTAAACGTCCATGTGGCATAGGTAATTGTTCTTCTTTTTACAATATTACCTATTTTCGTTATGAAAGTATTATTAAGCAGGTTATATAATTGTTCTATAAAGGTATTATTATTAAAATGATTTAATTTTTTTTTTTCACTTTGTCATATGACATATTTGTCATGCTTACCATTTATATCGGATACACCTAAACGCAAAAGGAGCCATACTGTATTTCGCTTCAGTAACCATTGTGTTACACAGCTCACGCTAATTGCTTTTGAAGGACAGATACTTGTTCTGGGTTGGTGACATATGAACGCTTGGTTGCTTTTTCTCTGATTATGTAACTGCCACATATTATACAAATTTAATGGTGTTGTCCATGGGTACATTAAGTATAATAAACAAATTTACATAATTCGTGTATTTTAAAGTGAAAACTAAAATTACAGTAAACATGTTCTGAAATTTGCATTCAATGTAGGTATTATTAATTCTTATAGGAATTTCACCTTTGTTACATTTTCCTTAAAATTTAAATGATTTTTGATATTCTTAACATCTAAAAAAATTTTCCTTCTGCGTGTGTGCGTGTGCAGGTGTGTGCGTGTGTGCGTGTGTACGTGTGTGAGTGTGTGCGTGTGTGCGTGTGTGCATGTGTATACGAGTGTGTGTGTGCGTGAGCGTGTGTGTGCGTATGTGCGTGAGTGCTTGCATGCGTGTGTGTGTGTGTGTGTGTGTGTGTGTGTGTGTGTGTGTGTGAGTGTGTGTGTGTGCGTGCGTGCGTGCGTGCGTGCGTGCGTGCGTGGTGTGTGTGTGCGTGCGTGCTGTGCGTGCGTGCGTGCGTTGCGTGCGTGCGTGCGTGCGTGCGTGCGTGCGTGCGTGCGTGCGTGCGTGCGTGGTGTGTGTGTGTGTGTGCTGTGTGTGTGTGGCGTGCGTGCGTGCGTGCGTGCGTGCGTGCGTGCGTGTGTGTGTGTGTGTGTGTGTCGTTGCGTGCGTGGTGTCGTGTGCGTGTCGTGTGTCGTGGTGTCGTGTGTCGTGTGTGTCCGTGTGTGTCCGTGTTGTCCGTGTGTGTCCGTGTGTGTCGTGTGTCTGTGTGTCTGTGTGTGTGTGTCGTGTGTCCTGTGTGTCCGTGTGTCCGTGTGTCCGTGTGTCCTGTGTCTGTGTCGTGTGTCGTGTGTCGTGTGTCCGTGTGTCGTGTGTCGTGTGTCGTGTGTCTGTGTGTCGTGTGTCCGTGTGTCGTGTGTCTGTGTGTCCGTGTGTCTGTGTGTGTCGTGTGTCTGTGTGTGTCCGTGTGTCCGTGTGTCGTGTGTCCGTGTGTCGTGTGTCCGTGTGTGTGTGTCGTGTGTCCGTGTGTCGTGTGTCCGTGTGTCTGTGTGTCGTGTGTCGTGTGTCGTGTGTCGTGTGTGTGTCGTGTGTCTGTGTGTCGTGTGTCTGTGTGCTGTGTCGTGTGCTGTGTGTGTGTCGTGTGTCGTGTGTCGTGTGTCCGTGTGTCCGTGTGTCCGTGTGTCGTGTGTCGTGTGTCGTGTGTCGTGTCGTGTGTCGTGTGTGTGTGTGTGTCTCGTGTGTCCGTGTGTCGTGTGTCGTGTGTGCTGTCCGTGTTGTGTCGTGTGTCGTGTGTGTGTGTGTGTCCGTGTGTCGTGTGTCGTGTGTCCGTGTGTGCGTGTGTGCCGTGTGGTCCGTGTGTCCGTGTGTCCGTGTGTCCGTGTGTGTGCGTGGTGTTGTGCGTGTTGTCGTGTGGTGTTGTGTGCCGTGTGTGTCCGTGTCGTGTGTGTCCGTGTGTCGTGTGTCGTGTGTCGTGTGTCGTGTGTGTGTGTGTCGTGTGTGTGCGTGTGTCGTGTGTCGTGTGTCGTGTGTGTGCGTGTGCGTGTGTGTGGTGTGGTTGCGTGTGTGTGTGTGTGTGTGTGCGTGGTGCTGTGTGCGGTGTGCTGCGTGTGCGTGTGTCGTGTGCGTGGCGTGTGTTGCTGTGTGCTGTGTGCGTGTGGTGCGTGTGCGTGTGTGCTGGTGGTCGTGTGCGTGTCGTGGCTGTGTGGTGCGTGTGCGTGTGTGCGTGTGTGCGTTGTGTGTGTGCTGTGTGCTGTGTGCGTGTTGTGCGTGTGTGTGGTGTGCGTGTGTGCGTGTGTGCGTGTGTGCGTGTGTGTCGTGGTGTGTGTGCGTGTGCTGTGTGCGTGGTGTGTGTGTGTGTGTGGCTGTGTGCGTGTGCGTGTGTGCGTGTGTCGGTGCGTGTGGCTGTGTCGTGCGTGTGGTGTGTGTGTGCGTGTGTTGTGTGCGTGTGTGTGTGTGTGCGTGTGCGTGTGCGTGTGTGTGTGCGTGTGTGACGTGTCGTGTGTGCGTGTGGTGCGTGTGTGCGTGTCGTGTGTGTCGTGTCGTGCGTGTGCGTGTGCGTGTGTGTGTGTGTGCGTGTGTGTCGTGTGTGTCGTGGTGTCGTGTGCGTGTGTGTGTGTGCTGCGTGTCGTGTCGTGTGTCGTGTGGTGTGCGTGTGTCGTCGTGTGTGCGTGTGTGCCGTGTGTCGCTGTGTGCGTGGTGTGTGTGCGTGTGTGTCGTGTGTCGTGTCGTGTGCCGTGTGCGTGTGTCGTGTATGTGTTACGTGTGTCTGTGTGTGCTTGTGGTGTCCGTGTTGTGTGTGCGTGTGTCTTGTGTGTACGTTTGTGTGCACGTGTGCTGCTGTCGTGTGCTCTGTGTGTGCGTGTCGTGTGTCGTTGTGCGTGTCCGTGTGTCGGTGTCGCGTGTGTGCTGTTGTCGTAGTACTGTTGTGTAACCATGTGTGTGTGTCTGTGTACGTGTACCATCACTGTGTCGTGTGTCTGTGTCTTGTGTCTGGAACTGTGTCGATGTGTCGATGTGTGTTCTGTGTGTCATGTGTCGTAGTGTCCGTGTGTGCTTGTCGTGGTCGTGTGTCGTGTGTGCCTTGTGCCGTGTGTCCGTGTATGTCCGTGTGTCGTGTGTCGTGTGTCCGTGTGTCCGTGTGTCCGTGGACCGTGTGTCGCGTGTGTCGTGTGTCGTGTGATCCGTGGTGTCGCGTGTGTGTGTGTGTGTGTCCGTGTGTGCGTGTGTCCGTGTGTCGTGTGTCGTGTGTGTCGTGTCGTGTGTCGTGTGTCGTGTGTCGTGTGTCTGTGTGTCGTGTGGTGTGTGTGTGTGTGTGTGTGTGCGTGTGTCGTGTGGTGTGGTTGCGTGTGCGTGTGCTGCGTGTGCGTGTGCGTGTGGCGTGTCTTTGTTGCTGTGCGATGTGGCCATGCGCATTCGTGTGCAACGTTCGTTATGTTTAATTTGGTCTTATAAACCAAATTTGTTTTGTCTGCATTTAAATTCTAAACACTAATCATCCTTATGTATTTATCATGCTTATCATTTAAATTTCTGGCAAACCAGAAGGAGCCAATACTGACATTTCGTTTCAATAACCATTGTGTTACGAAGCTAAGCTCTATTTCCTTTTGAAATGTCAGATACTTGGTCATGGGTTATTATACCCATGAATAGCTTGATTGTCTTTTTCTGAATTAATGTAACTGTCATTCTTATTATAAAATTCTAATGGTTTTGCACAGTGGGTACATTAAGTGTAATAAATAGATTTCCATAATTCATGCATTCTAAAGTGAAAACTGGAATTACAGTGAACATGT